>CM048825.1:2312593-2385093 GCA_026586065.1 Dioscorea zingiberensis | reverse complement strand
CAATGATAATCGCCTATCTATGAATCAGATCAACAGAATGTAAATTCAGTAAAACTCCCAATAGAGTTAATTATCAACAAAAGACCATTTAGTAAAAGAATTATAAGCAACTAAGAATCAGATCAACAGATTGCAAATTCAACAACAGCAAACAAACTGGATCACTAAAGGGAGATCCAATGCCAATTGATGCAAAAGTAGGGGTTCCAACAATGTAAAACTCTCAACAGAGGTAATTATCAACAAAAAACTATTCAGTAAAAGAATTATAAGTAACTAAGAACAATAAGAGCATCAATCAAATAACCATATTGAGCCCAGAAGCGCTTAATTTACAAAAAAGCTCTTCTGGGCTAAAAAAAAAAGTCAATCCAAACAAGCCCATATTCCTCCGTGTTCTTGTGCACCCACTCCTCACCTACTCCTCTCTTTTTCTTTTTGGAGTTTTTTTTAAGTAAAATGGATAAACCATTCTTATTGAATTTAAACAGAAATACATTAAAAATCATAATAAAGAAAAGGAGATCACCAACCCCCCCTTTTTTCTTTGTATTGAATTTTTGTGCGTTGAAAAAAAAAAGAAATTGAGAATTTCAAGACAAAAGAGAAAGAGAGGATGATTACTTATTAAGAAAAAAATAAGTTTGGTTTTAAGAAAAAAAATAAGAGGTAGGCCTAGGATTACATGGAGAGAGTGGTGTGTCCCAGGCGGCTCATGACCTAGATGTTGGAGCATCGAAATTGTGGATTCGTTGACAGAAATGGCTACTTGGAGAAGAGTTAATCTATATATGCGGACCCCGCTTAGTATGGGATTCCGAGATAAATTAAATTTAAAAGTTTTCCTTCATTAAATTTTAAAGCTGCATTTGTTGGGATCTTTGTTTATCTTAACATCCCAATCTTTCATGTAATTATTTGTTGTTATTTTTATTTATTTATGTATTTTTATTTTTCACTTTATTTCATCAGTATTTGAGTTTATTTCATTTTATTTTACATTTTATTTCATTTCATTCTATTTTATTTTTATTTCATATTTCGTGAAATGACAATGTAGAATCCATATAAATTTAACCCCATCTAGTATGGGATTAAGGCTTAGTTGTTGTTGTTGTTGTTGTTGTTGTTGTTGTTGTTGGTTTTAACTAAATAAATATATACAGATAAAACAAAATGGATGCATAATTATTCATGTAATTTCATTTATTACAGGTTTTACAAAAATTCATGTCTTAATATATAAGAGAATTTACGTGAATATATCCTAAACATTTATTTATTTTTTATTTGAGAAATATGTCTTGAACATTACATAAGCATAGAATCATCATCGCTCATAAATATAAAAAAGAAATAATCAGCCATGCAGTACATAAAACCGAGTATAGAGGTAGAGTGACAACACTAAGTTGATAATTCAAAATGGATACTTTCACCGTGAGAGGATACACCAAGGTCATGAAGAAATTTAGAAATTGGAGGTACATTAACCTCCAGAAGCCCCTCCAGCACCTGAACAACCATTCCCATTGTTGGCCTTTCACTGTCCATGTCTTGGATACACCAGCAAGCAACCCTGCAAGCTCTATTCAGTTCTTCCATGTTGGCATCCCCATTCAGTCTTTCATCCAATAAACAATCAACCGTACCTTCTCTCACTTGCAATGATGCCTTAACAGGAAAATAATAATCCCCAGTCTCAGCTTGCATGGTATTTCTCTTGCCTGATATTATTTCCAAAAGCATCATTCCAAAACTATAAACATCAGCTTTGGGTGTGATGGCTAATCCTGAAATCCACTCTGGGGCCAGATAGCCAATGGTTCCTCTCATGGTAGTTAACACATGGCTGAACTCCCTGCCAAGTAGCTTTGCAAGACCAAAATCAGCCACAATTGGGTTGAACGCAGCATCCAAAAGTATGTTTTCTGGTTTTATATCACAATGAATGATACACTCTAGGCATTTTTCATGGAGATAAGCCAATCCTCTGGCAATTCCGAGTGCAATATGATAACGAGTGGACCAGTCTAGAACCTTGGCCTTACAATGAAACAGGTGAGAATCCAGAGAACCATTAGACATGTAATCAAAGACCAACAACCTTTCGGTACCTTCAGCGCAGAAGCCACGTAAAGAAACAAGGTTAACATGTTGAATGGTCCCAAGGGTACTCACCTCCGCTCGGAACTGCTTCTCACCTTGACGAATCCCTTGGAGTTTCTTAACAGCTACAACAGTTGAATCTGGTAATACTCCTTTGAAAACCGATCCAAAGCTCCCAGCCCCCAGTTTATCTGAAAAGTTCTGTGTCATGCGTTGCAAGTCGTTGTACCTGAAGACCATCAAAGAGCCCTTCTCCAACACCCAAGATCTTTCTCTCCTTCGCCACGTTATAAGAACCCAAACGACAAGCGCACCAACAAAAAACGCGGTAACTCCACCTGCAATTATCCAAGGAACCCTTCGATCAAGTAGAGGACCGGGAAGCTCGTAAGCGGCAAAGGCTAAGGTAGAGTGTTCCTTCGTACCGCTTTCCGCCATAATCGATCTTGTAGATTGAGCAGGCCTCCATACCATAGAGAACAAGTAATTTCATAGGAATACGCGGTGCAAGAGCAGTTATTCAAGCAAGCTTGCTCACATTCATCCACATTTCCAGCTTGAAATTGCTGAGCATCTATGGGTAACCTCACACTGGAGATGGGGAGAAACTTATCCTGCTTCACATAAGCTGAGGTATTGCCAGCACACTGCAACGGTGTGTTCCTTGTACAACCACCACTGAAATCACTCAAATCCCAGTCTTTTGGTGATCTCTCGCTGAAACCCTTGACGCAAGTGCACTTGTGCAACCTCTGCTCGTTGCAGCTCCCAAAAGGGCCACAAAATGCAGTGACTTGACACTGGGCTTTTGGCTCAGACCAGAACTGTGTCCACTCTTGGACGCCCTCCGCCCACATCAACATCTTCATCTGACCAGAGACATCCAATATATGCCTGATGATAGAAGCGTTGTCCTTGGCCGAGAAGGAGAAGGAGATCTCTTCATAATTATTGGCGTAGGTGTAGTTAGACAAGTAACCTCCGCTCATCTCAGGGACTTGGCTGAATGAACTGCCATCCCAGGACCCTGACGTCCAGTAGGACTTGGACATGTTCCACTTGAATATTTGTAACTGGCCGTTCTGCCCCATCTCATAGGAGAATAACCCTGGAGCTGGATTCCCAGAGTTTTTCCATGAAGTGAGTCTCTGGCTTACTCCGGTTCTTTTATTGAAAGCAATCTTAGCTCCTGGAAGCCAAGTATGGGTTGGGTTTTCAATGCTCTGCCAAAAGACATTCGATGAGTTCTCGCCTTCTCTCAAGACAAGGTTCCCGTTGTCTTGGAGAACAGCAACTGTGGAATATTGGGAGGAGATGGTGGCATTGGTGGACCATAAGACGGACTTCACTAATTGGTCCCGGAGAACCAAGTTGCCGTCGTGGGAGATATGAAGCAGAGCCTTGGTGGGGTCTGAGACTGGTGTGGCTCTGTTGGCCACCCAAACAGGCGTGAGCTTTGTGACCCTTTTGTACCAAATCCCGATGTAGAATCTTCTGGAGGAGTTATCTTCTGTGAAAAAGCCAAGCACAAAGTAGCCGCCTTTGGAGGTGATTTTCTGGTCACCAGTGAGAGATTGGTTGATGGTTATGGAGTCCGATTCATGGGATGCGCAGATGGTAAGAGAGATGAGAAACAACATGAGAAGAATATGTCTACTCATAGGAATTCTTTTTTGTTTGGTGTTTGGAGAGGATGAAGAGATGAGATGGAAGTGGTGCAGAGGAGAGCGTGTTGTAAAGAGACACGATTCTCTGGCGATGATTTCTTTGAGGTGTTTTAGAGCACTTACACCACACATTCTCTATCCGGGCAATGGGCTGAAAGTGTCCTGATTTTTTTTTTCACCGGTCATATTAATGTCCGAGCAGACTATGGGGCACACCTAATCGGACTAAAATGTCCACGAAGTCAACATATCAATACCGATTATCAATGTATCAACATCTCCCACGTCGGAATCTTGGCCCTTACTGAGATGGTCACGCAATCCCACTTACTACTTTTGCCGGGAACTTGTCTCCGCCACCAATATTTTATATAGTTTTGGATTTGCTCTTCAGCACCCCAGTGTTTCTTATATTTTCAAGTATTTGACTGGCAGAAATTCGCCCACCTCCTCAGTCCTAATTTTTGTTTTTACAAATTTATAATAAAAGAATTATTTGAAGAAATTTTAAACACAATCCCTTTAAATATTTTTATTAAAAAAAGATATTCAAGATTAAATCCTGTGATGAAACAACCTCTTGGCCTAGCGGTAACTTCGGGTCCGGTGCGTTGGTGTGACTAGACACCTAATGAGCTTTTGGGTGTTCCTAGAATCAAATCTTCGCCCCCGTAAATGGGGGAGTGCAGCCTGCATTGAGGGTGCTCCCAGTCAGACGCATTACCTGGTGAGGGTGGGGTTGGCAAAGAAAGCCCAACCGGGCCACGCTCTCGATATTTCCCTCACCGGGGGTGCTTGTCGCCCATAAAAAAAAAAAAAAAAAAGTCAAGGTACACAAGACAACACATGCATGTTTATCTTTATTTCAACTGTTTAGAATGCATTTAAGTAAAATACATGTTCACCTGAACTCTATAACGATAAGGGATGACTGACTGAGACGAGAAGCACTATATATATATAGAAATAAATTGAAAATCACAAGTGAAAACAGAGTGTTTTCTTTAATCTGATGGTACCAAGGTTTTCGCACCAGAATATACAAAGAGGTCTTGAAGAAGAGCAGGTATGGGAGGTATGCTAACCTCCATAAGTCCTTCCAACATCAGAACAATTGTTACCATCGTTGGCCTTTCGCTCTCTAAAAAGGACAATATTACTGCTTGTGTGAAGTGTTGGATCCCTCGGTCTTAACATGGTATCAGAGCTAATAAGTCGCTTAACTGCGCACAAATAATCATGGGTCAACTCAACTCCCAAAAAAAATAAATAAATAAAATAAAAAATAAGGCAAGCTTCACAATCAACCGCGACAAGCAACAAGGTCAAGCCTCACACCTTGCAGCCTACCCTACGCCCACACGCGCAGGCTAGCCTCCATGTGCCCACTGACGTGATATAAAAAAAAATGGTTACAATTGGTTCACAAAAAAAAACAAAGAGCCCAGTTGAACTTGAGTGGGAATGTTGGGATATAAACAATAGTACCACATCGACTAATTGGAGAAGAGTGAAGGGGCATATTTGTGGGAACACACTTCAAAGTAGTAAGGCCTTTTGGGTTAAGCCCAAGAACAAGGCCGTGCGGGCTCAAGCCCAAAGAGAACAATATTACTACTTGTGTGAAGTGTTGGATCCCCCGGTCTTAACAACTCCAACCCTAAAAATCCAAAGTTTGAGGTGACAATTAACTTAGTAAAGAGGAGCCTTGAGTTCACAAATGACACGTCGGTATGAACCGCAGGAGACCTTTGAGGATAGCATGGTAGCGGACCCAACGAACTGAGGGAGCACCTAAGCCATCAGTAGCTTAGTCAAAAGAAGGGCATATGATTACCATGAATTATATATTTTGCTTGAGACTATGTGTAAAATCCGAGAATTTTAGGGATAATTTTCTTAATGAATAAAAGTCCCCAAGGTTGGGTATAATGGAAAATAAAAGTCTTCTATTTGCCCTTTAATTTGTCTCTCATAGCTAGAATGAAAGAAATGGATTTAATTAGTTAATTCCTTAATTGGAATTATTTGAAATCACCAGGGGCATTTTAGTAATTATGGGTGATTTGGGAATTTGAAAAGAATGAACAAATTTCATGGAATGAAATTTATTTGAATACAAGATAAATGACTTAGTTATGGAAGTTCCCAAAGTTTGGAAATAAATGATCATTGATTGAACTTAGTTTGGAAAATTTTCTTAATGATATTAATTAAGGAATGTGGGGATGATGTGATGGGAGTGATGTCTATACTATATCTAAATATAAATATACATATAAGAATGTAGCATGATAATGATAAGAATGACATCATAATAATGTGAGATACCTATATATATATATATATATATATATATATATATATATATATATATATATATATATTATAGGTAATTGGCTAAAGTGGCAATAAGCAAATTTGCTAGGCAGGAATTATATATATATTATATATGGATAGTTATGATTCGGATAGAGCTGATTTGAATTCAAAGAAAAATACATGATTTGAAATATACAGTATATAGATGAGATTTGAATTAATTATATGATATATGAATTCAATAATTAATAAATAAAAATGATGAAAGAAAGAGAACGTGCATGTGCATGTGATACTTACGAAAAATCAAAATCGTTTGAGAGGAAGAGAGAGAAACTGCCTGAATGGGGTATTGACCACGCGGAGCATCTTCTGCCGCCCGTCCACACGAGAGTCTTGATCCCGAGGCAAGACACAGCGTGGCCTTCTTCTCACCAGTGCGGCCCAGCTTCTCCCCGCGATCACCGTACGCCGGGGATGGAAGGTTTTCAAACGTCCTCTGATATGGAAAGTAGGTGATCCGACAACGTAATTCGCGGGATCGTGAATGTGAACTGCCACCCTTCGTGAGCCCTGTAAGTAGAAGCCTATTCTCTCGAACCCTAGCCGCCATCACAACGAGGAAGAGAGAAGGAGAGGTAGAAGAAGATAGGAGGCGGTGCTGGTGGTACTTGATTCCTCGAGACGCCGCCCAGCTCCGGTGAGTCTCCTTTACTGCTATTCCATGAAAAACATCATGCATGCATGGTTTTCTTTCTTTACCATTAGTTGGGCATGGGTTCAGCGAGGGTTATGAGAGGTTTGTGATGAGGATATGGATTAGCTGGAGGGAGAGTAATCGTAGCACCGATTGGGGGCGTGTGTATAGCATAGTGGTCATGGTTGTGGCGCTGGTCTGTGCTTCAGAGGTTTAGCTATTAGTGAGTGTGTATTCCTGTGATGAGATGATGTTTGAGGCTTATGTTGGCCGATTGAGTGAATGGTAGATGATGTTTGTGAGCACCTCTATGGTTGATGGTATTCATGTGTGAGCTTTTCATTCTTTGTACGTAGATGCTTAGGTAATTAATTGCATGACCATTGGAGGTTTCTGCAAGGTTTGGGAGTATAGTAAAGAGGCGGGGAATCGATAATGAATACTTAGTTTGTGTGTAAAGGTCTCCGGGGTTTTGGTTTGTGTTACGATCCTCGGGATATATATCCCATAAGATGATCCTGAGAGCTGATCCCAAGGCAGGTTTCATATAAAAGGGATCGCTTGGCTTGGAAATGGGGCATCGAAGATCAAAGGAAACCTAGGCTGTACCTCGCGAGAGGAACAGAGGGGCCCGGGAGAGCGAGGTTTATCTCATCGGAGCTGGTGCTCCAAGAGTGAATCATCTTCCACCTACTTATCTTACTGCTTTCTTAGTGTTAAGGAGTTGAATCAGCCTTACTGATTTAGCTTAGTTCTTTGTGTTCTTGTTTGGAGTTGTGCTAGTGTGCCTCATTGTTGAATCCTGTTGTTTCTTATGTTTTGAGTTGAATCTACTTAATAGAGAAGGCTTGCATGTCATGTTTCTCCATTAGCTGAGCCTTTTCTGGGTTTTGTCTGCAGTAGCGATCTCGATATCGTTACATTGGTGCTTTCATTGAGATCTCCTCCTTCTCCATTGCATTGCATTGATACAATCTCAGATTCTTGATGGTCGCCGTCGGGTCTCAGTTGCTGACTGCTTCCCCGAGAGGCGTGCGCGTGGAGTGGCCATATAGCTTTGATGGCAATGGGGCACTGCAGTGGCTCGATAAGATCGAACAATTTTTCAATTTCTATGAGTTTATAGATCCATATCGGCTGAAGGTCGCAGCCATCTATTTCGATGGACCGGTGGTGCCATGGTTTCAGGAGTTACAGAGGTCCGGCACACCGTTATCTTGGTTGGATTTTGCCAAAGCCATTGAATCCACCTCTGGACCCTCTGGTTTTGATTGGCCATGTGTTGAAGCTCGAGAAATTGTTTGTAATTTGGATGAATCCATCGTTGCTGAAGATGCTCCTCAAGTGCTTGAAGAAATGCCAGAGAGAGATCAAGGTACTGTAGACATGTTGGAAGAGGTGGCAGCCAGTGATGAGCCAGAGCCAGAACAATTCCACCAAACAACTCTAGATGGTATTGAGGACAGAGCTATTAATGTCATTAGTTTACTTGATAGTAGGCCTCAGGAAGGTGAATTGCAGGAAAACCTTGAGAAGCATGAGACAAAGGTGGAACACCTTGTTTATCGTTTTGCATAACCTACCAACATGCCTCATAATGGACCAGTGGGTCTAGAGGCCGACTCATCATTGAAAGCTCCAGTTAGTAAGGGGGAGGATCATGATAAGCCCTCTGCCTCCTTGCTCACTAGTATGAATGTATCCAATGAGATTGCAAAACTGATCATTGAAAATGAGAACTTGAAGTCTATCATTGATGATATGAAGAAAAAGACCAATGAAACTGAATTTGCTACTGTGAGACATCAGCTTGAAGTCTTTGAACACAGACTTGAAGAAATGGTTCAATCAGTTGTAGTTGTTCCAGTATACATAATTGTTGGGAAGTTTATGAACTGCATTAATTATTTCCCATGTGAGCTTGGAGTGGAATTTCTTGTTGGGAGGAGGCAATCACAGTGTAAGGTTGATCATTTCGGTGTTTCAAGTGTGGTTAGTGCTGGTAATGATCTTATGTTTTTGAATAATGGGAGAGACAACCACAGCTGGCCATACAAGATTGGGCTTGATTCCCATGTTCAGGTGGGTAGTGCTCTTGTAAGATTGTATGGCTATGTTCAATACTCAAACATCAGTGAAGCACTACATTTCTTTACTGAAATTCCAGAAAAGGCTGTTGTTTCATGCACTACGAGAATTTCTGGTGGCTCACAATAGCAAATGAATGAAGAAGCTATTCAGTTGTTTCAAAGGATACAGAAAGCTGGCTGGTGCCCTGATCAGTGGTGTTTGGTTTGTGCTCTGAATGCATGTGTGCAGATTGTATTCTTTTTGTTATGGAATGGATTCACTAAAGTTATTTATGACGCAAAGGTTTTTGATGTAAGGAAAGCACAAGGAGGAGGCCGGTTAGCTGCAAGCATATTAGTTGAAACAATCCATATATATCAATTCTTCTTTGAAAGCAAGCTTGGTGGAAAGGCATCCTCCATATTCTTCCAAAAGTCACAACAGATTGTCAATTGCTTATTCATGTTCTTGACTGATCATAATACATTGGGGTCACCGGGAGATGCAGCTTCTACTCCTACGAAGTATTTTCTGAAGTCTATGGGAGACTTTTGCTACTTTGGTGATGTGGTTTGTTTTGATAAAACTTTCAAGGCTAGTGATTGTAGTCAGCCATTTACCCTTTTTGTTAGTGTGCATCATCATAAATTGTCTATGGTTTTCAGCACCATAGTGAAGTGTGATGAACGCGTGGAGACTTTTAAGTAGTTGTTTGAGACATTCAGGATTGCAACGTGTGGAAGGCAGCCAAAGTTGATGCTTATAGTTTGCTCTGTGGAACTGAGAGAAGCCATAGCTGCATTTTGGCCAGAAGATGTCATAGGGTCATTACTGGAGTATCTAGATGTGCCATTGCTGAATGACACAAACTCTGATGTATCAATGAGCAAGGGGGAGGGTGATGACAATAACGATGAACAAGACACTACAAGATTACAGCCATTTTGCGACGATCATATAGTGGCGGTTTTGTAAAACCGCCTCTAATACATATAATAGCGGCGGTTTACACGGCGGTTATTTTAACGGCCGCTAATTTCTTTCATTTAGCGGCGGTTATAGGTTAAACCGCCGCTAAATAATTGGTTTTTGCGGCGGTTTAAACCGCCGCTAAATGCCCAAAAAACCGCCGCTATTTGCTCCATTTGTTGTAGTGAGACATCAACAGTTTCTCAGAGACGGCATGCATAATAGACAAGGATGGTGATCAAATGGAACCCTTGGTGCCTGGGCTACACTCTGATGGAAAATTCTATGTTCAAGGAATCCTTGAAGACAATCCTTTTGATAACAATACCAATGGTGTCTTGGATAGTCTTGTGGACTTATCAACAGAGAAAATGTAGTTTGGTGGTACCAGTAATGATATTTTTCATCTAGTACTACTTGGAAAATCTGAAATTCAAGCTTGTCAGTGTGCTGAGACTCTTGTTTCCCCCTATTGGCTCACATTGTCATTTGGATGCTTAGGCACAGATTTTGGAGAACCTATCCAACTTGCTTATATTTATCTTCCATCAGACCATATTGATTTGAAGGCAGCAACTGATGCTGAGTTGACTGTGGCTGACGTGACAGGCATTACGGAGATGACTAGTATGAATGTAATTCCTTTAATGACCGAGCAACTGATTGCTTTGGCTGTTGCCATACATGACAACATCAAGGAAGGTGGGCCTTTAGAGATTGATACCAAACTCCTACACCAATTTGCAAATGGTTTAGGAGTTATTTTGACTTCATTGGCTGCAATATTGGGTAGAACGGTTGGGCAAGAAGTTGTGAAAGCATGTTCTGGAAAATTGCATCCATTACATCAGTTCTTTTACTTTGATTCTGTTGAGTCCCTATCAGTTTACACATTAAACCCTGGTGAAGTAGAGCCAAAATTCTGCCGCTATGATGACCAGATAGGTGTGTTTCGGTACAAGCTTCAAAAGAAACTGGAAGATGCCAAAGTATTCATTGTGGGAGCTGGTGCCCTTGGTTGTGAATTCTTGACGAATTGGGCACTCATGGGAGTTTGCTGCAGCTCAAAGAGGAAGCTAACTATAACCGATGATGATTGCTCACTTATTTGCTCAGTCACAACTTGGGGGGTGATGTTACGATCCTTTGACCTTGAGGACAAGGTCAAGTTTAAAGGGTGGGGTAATGTTACGATCCTCGGGATATATATCCCATAAGATGATCCTGAGAGCTGATCCCAAGGCAGGTTTCATATATGTTGAAGCATTGATCCATTTTCTAGAAGATTCAAGAAGAGTAAGTCGGCAACTATGGCGGTGCATGCATGGCGGTGCAAGTATGGCGGTGAACAAGTATGTTTCTAGAAGACTCTTGAAGCTACAAGCATAAGGCGGTGAAGATATGAACTAGAGACTTCATGAGCATGTACACACAAGTCACTATTGTTGACTTTTGTCAACAAAACACTAGAAAACTCTTGTATGAAAATGACATAGGCGGTTAGTTTACACTATAAAAAGGCAGCAGGTGTTGTAAATGGTGGTATGAAAAACTACATGCAATCATCTCCACTTTTCTAATAAAGCCCCTTTGTTTTTCAAAATAATATCTTGTATTGTTCATCCTCCATTCTTCTATACATCAAACTATCATTTCACTACTAGATCCTGGTATCCAAAATCCAACAATATAAAAGGGATCGCTTGGCTTGGAAATGGGGCATCGAAGATCAAAGGAAACCTATGCTGTACCTCGCGAGAGGAACAGAGGCGCCCTGGAGAGCGAGGTTTATCTCATCGGAGCTGGTGCTCCAAGAGTGAATCATCTTCCACCTACTTATCTTACTGCTTTCTTAGTGTTAAGGAGTTGAATCAGCCTTACTGATTTAGCTTAGTTCTTTGTGTTCTTGTTTGGAGTTGTGCTAGTGTGCCTCATTGTTGAATCATGTTGTTTCTTGTGTTTTGAGTTGAATCTACTTAATAGAGAAGGCTTGCATGTCATGTTTCTCCATTAGCTGAGCCCTTTCTGGGTTTTGTTTGCAGTAGCGATCTCGATATCGTTACAGTTTGCCTCAATAGTTGGAACATTCATAGGGATCAATGGGTATACAGGTGAGAACTTGTGTTGGTCATGGCTGTATATAAGCAAAGATCTGAAATCATGGAAGAGGTTGTGTTGTTAGCTTAGTTTAGCTTCTTGGAGGTTAAGGTTAATTAAATCAGAAGTGTGATGCAACTTGTGAGGATTCTGGTGATGGGTATAGAAAAGGAGAGAGGTTTTATTGATCATGTTTTAAACTAAGTTGCTAATATGGTCCATGGTTGTTCATGCAAAGGAGGCAAAGGTTTGTGGTTGCAACGTGTGGAAGGCAACCAAAGTTGATGCTTACAGTTTGCTCTGTGGAACTGAGAGAAGCCATAGCTGCATTTTGGCCAGAAGATGTCATAGGGTCATTACTGGAATATCTAGATGTGCCATTGCTGCATGACACAAACTCTGATGTATCAATGAGCAAGGGGGAGGGTGATGACAATAACGATGAATAAGACAACAACAGTTTCTCAGAGAAGGCATGCATAATAGACCAGGATGGTGATCAAATGGAACCCTTGGTGCCTGGGCTACACTCTGATGGAAAATTCTATGTTCAAGGAATCCTTGAAGACCATTCTTTTGATACCAATACCAGTGGTGTCTTGGATAGTCTGGTGGACTTATCAACAGAGAAAGTGGAGTTTGGTGGTACCAGTAATGATATTTTTTATCTAATACTACTTGGAAAATCTGATATTCAAGCTTGTCAGTGTGTTGAGACTCTTACTTCCCCTTATTGGCTCACATTGTCATTTGGATGCTTCGGCACAGATTTTGGAGAACCTATCCAACTTACTTATATTGGTTCAGGAGTTATTTTGACTTCATTGGCTACAATATTTGGTGGAACTGTTGGGCAAGAAGTTGTGAAAGCATGTTCTAGAAAATTGCATCCAGTACATCAGTTCTTTTACTTTGATTCTGTTGAGTCCCTCTCAGTGGACACATTAAATCCTGGTGAAGTAGAGCCACAATTCTGCCGCTATGATGATCAGATAGGTGTGTTTGGGTACAAGCTTCAGAAGAAACTGGAAGATGCCAAAGTATTCATTGTGGGAGCTGTTGCCCTTGGTTGTGAATTCTTGACGAATTGGGCACTCATGGGAGTTTGCTGCGGCTCAAAGGGGAAGCTAACTATAACTGATGATGATTGCTCACTTATTTGCTCAGTCATAACTTGGGGGGGTGATGTTACAATCCTTTGACCTTGAGGACAAGGTCAACTTTAAAGGGTGGGGTAATATTACGATCCTCGGGATATATATCCCATAAGATGATCCTGAGAGCTGATCTCAAGGTAGGTTTCATATAAAAGGATCGCTTGGCTTGGAAATGGGGCATCGAAGATCAAGGAATACCTAGACCTGAACCTCGTGAGGTGAAGGAGGCGCCGGAGGGAGCGCGAGGACTACTGTTGGAGCGGTCGCCACCAGTGGAGTCTCATCTCTCATCTATCCTTTCTTTTCTTGTTCTGTTGTTCTTTTATGAACATTGATTCTCAGTGAGCTTTAGCTGAGGATCTACTTTGTTGGTGAATGTGATTGTTAGTAATGAATAGATCTGTGGATCTTTTGAATGTTACTTGTTATTGAGAGTAGATCTCTGTGAATTGGAGATAGGATTGCTGATAGACCTGGATATACAGTGGACTGAGCTGTGATTTGAATTGAGATACTGACTCTTAAATGGATCTGTTGCAATGTTTGTAGAATTGATCCATAGATTTGGCAATTTTCAGTAATAGATCAGTTGTTGAGTAGTTGATCTGTTACAGAGAGTAGAACAAGTGATTCAGCTTCTCTCATCGTTGCCGCTCGGTAGTAGGTTTTCTCCCTCATTTTCTTCTTATATCTTGATGGGCGTTTCGGGATCGGCAGTAGGTTTTCTCCCGCGTTTTCTTGGGCGCTGATGGTCGAAATCGAGAGACGGGCCGGGACTTTTCATTGAGAGTTAGGGTTAGAGTTGGAGGGATGGTGGTGGTGGTGGTGTTATTGGACCTGTTGGTGGTGTTGTGTGGAGAGGAGAAGGTGGAGAGTACTTGGTGGATGAGCAAGGACTAGGAGTCTTCGGCGAGGTGGAGGGTGGAGGTGAGCTCAAGGACGCCGTTGGTGGAGAGAGGGATGTGGACGAGAGTTTGGATGGAGTGGACCTGGGCTTCCTCTGGGCGGGGGTAGTAGGAGGATTGGAGGGACGGGGAGCTGAAGAGCCAGATGAAGGAGGAGTAAGAGAAGGAGCGGGGGAGGAGGTTGAAGAAGTCGTCGGCGGGGAAGGATCTCTTGGAGGAGAGGAGAACAGGACGGGACTCGCCGGAGGTGGGGAGGAAGAGGGAGTGGAGAGGGTGCTGGGAGGGAGAGAGGGGAGAGAAGGGTTATAATATTATAATAACTCTATTGATGGTTATAATAGGATTATAATATGGTTAATGTAAAAATTAAAGATTTAATCTTACGTCCGTCAAATATATGATAACGGAGGTGTTTTTTTGAAACTTAGAAAAAGTTGTGACTGTTTTATAGAGTTAAAAAAGTTGAGATGCCGGATCGAAATGGGTAAAAAAAAAATTAACCCAAAAAAAATATGCACAGTAAACAAAACATTTATGCAGCGTTGTGAACATAGTAGAACACAAGATGAATTCTGTTTTTCTTTTTTTTACTTAAAAAGTTAATGGAATTAAATTAAATGATAAAAAGAAATAAGATGGTATGTAACATCATCAACTAAGCCTATAAAAACAAGATGCTAAATAAAGTTGAATCATTGTTTGAACATCAAGGTGTCGATGCATACCTTATACGCACAAACACTATGGATATGAAAAATGAAATGAAATCAGTGTTGTTTCATGCATAACCATCATTAGATATATTTAAGTTTAAAGGAAGAACAAAAAGGCTCAAGTCGGAAACTACATTGTCCAAAAGATGGCCACATTTGGAGGCTGCATCACACAGAGGTTACAGGTCAATAGTTGTTACAATGCCTATGCCACACGTTTTCCTTTTTCATTGTAACCTCCCTCTCTGTCAGTTTTGGGGCCAGAAGGTTGAAGATGTCCTCCCCTTTCCACCAAAGATGTATTCTTATGTAAAATAAATTCTCTCTTGTGATTCTTAGGCAGAATAACATCAATTTGATTTCTTCTGACTTCTCAAGTAGTCTCCCTTCCAGAGATTGTACACTTCTCACAATTGAAATTATCAAAGTGGTGACAAGGATGGATATCAACAGAGCGTGAAGACACCATGTCACACACATTTTTAGGTAGCACAACCTTCAAAAACTCCTGTATCTCACTGAAGCATGAATGGTCAGAATATGGAAATGCATATAAGTACTCATCATACTTCCAAGGAGGTTTGATCTGGTTTCCATCCAATTTTAGACTGCCATCTGCAGATCTTTTCCTGCTATCTGTAGTTTGCTCACTGCTATGACCTTCTGATTCTGACAGACCAACAGATCCAACATCCTTTTGGGTAGCTGAAGAACCCCATATAATACCAGAAGGTAAGATACCAATGGTGGGGCACATAACATTCAGTCCATCAAGTGTCTCAGATGTAAAACTGTATCTAGGAACAGCTCGGACCCTTGTTAGGCTGGTATCCGATGTAAAAATATCATTGAGCCCAAGCATGTGCATCTTTTGCAAACGCTCTGGCCATACCCATATCTTGCAGGAAGATAAAAAATTAATAATACTTGTGTGGGAAACCTTACAGAAACAAATAACCTAATCCAGATGGAAGATAAACAATAAGAAAAGAAAATGACCAGAAGTTTACTTATATCTAACATTCACTTGTTACTAGTGGATAGAGGGAAAGATAGAAAATATGGCACCAAAGTTAAGGTCATCAAGGAATATGATCAACTAATCTTGCAGAAATCTGAGGTGTAAGAAATTATTTGGAAATCTTGCATGTACTACTTAACAAATATTAAATAAAGCATGGTTAATCCACTTTTTCAATAAACAAAAAATAACTAGGAAATTTTGAAATTTGACTATATATATATAATGATGAAATGCAAGGTGAAGTAGGAAATATAAATTTAAAAATTGCAAAATAAGGTACAATACCTTTACACTACAAGAAAATAACGATTTACCCACGGACAATTCCGTGGGTAAAACTGCCAAAATCCCTGGGTAATACATCTTACCCAGGGATTACCCACGGATAGTGGTCCCTAGCTATATCGCTCATGGGTAAACCATTACCCACGGAATTTTTCATCCGTGGGTAACGTTCCCACGGACAAATCTGTGGGTAAATAATTTATATCCCTGGGTAATTAATTCCCAGGATTCGATAAAAAACCGGGAATTATATCCAAAGCTCGTGAAATATGAACCAGTAAATCTTCTTTACCGAGGTTGTCAATAGCAGTTATGATCTCATCATTGGGGTGCTGCTTTATAAAATCAACCACCTAGAATCAAAGAGTCGATTATCTTTAAAGAAATACCTTCCCAATAAATCATTATCAACAAGCTAAGGATTCCTACAGAAACCAGCCAACGTAAAAACAGAAGGGAGAAACTTCATGAGTATGCAACTGGAATCATGTTAGAAGGTTAAACTTCTGGAAAGAAGAAAAAACACATATCAAAAGCATTGCATACCTCAGCATGTTAACCATAACAAGAAGAATAAGCATGATGTTACCTGCTGGGCAACATCTTCTCGAGGAGGAAATGAAAAGATTGGATGACAGTAAGTGTTGTCCAAGTAAAGAAAATCTACCCTTTCACCTCCCAGAACACTGAGAAGGGTTTCTTTTGCCAGTTGTACCCTCTCATTGCCGGATTCCCAGCGAAAATCTCCAGTATGTAACACACATCCAAAATCCCCACGGAACAGGTACATCACCCCACCTTGTTATGGGGGTAGGGTTTCAGTGGAGAAGGAGGAGAGGAGGGAGGAGAGAATCAAGAAGAAGAGAAGAGAAAAGAAGGAGAATTCATTCAATTCACTTGTCTGAATATCATTGTTGCATCTCTGTTACAATATATGAGAGAATAGAGGGGTAATAGACGGCTGAGATTACATGGATGATTTCTCTTGTTGAGATCAATGGCCCACAGCAGCTTATTTGCAACAGCCAATCATTGCAAGCCCTATCCAAACCGTTACTGATCTAACCAATGGTTGATCACCGGTTTAACAGCCTCAAACCGGGTTTATTTCAACTGTCTCTTTCTCTGTTTTGCAGCAGTGTTCATCTTCCCCAATTAAGCCTTGATTTCTGCTTTTTTATGCATCAATACTCCCCCGTTGAGTTCCCTTGACCTCAAGGGAAGTTGGGAAACCGCAGTTGTATGTCCTGAGCAAGTTCCCAAGTGGCTTCTGATGGAGATGAACCTTGCCAATGTACGAGCCATTGAGTCACAGCTTTATTACCTCTTCTTACCATCCTTCGATTGAGAATAGCTAGTGGTTTTATTGTTGCAGGTTGCAATATGGCTGGAGGTAATTCTGTGGCTGTTTGTGCCTGTGGTACAGCTTTCTTCAGTAGTGACACATGGAAGACTGAATGTATCAAGGGGGATGGGGGAAGCTCCAATTTATATGCAGCCTTCCCTCTTTTGTCAGTGATTTTATAGGGATCATAGTAATTGGCAGCAATTTTAGGCACTTCTCTTGCAACCATTAAGTTCTGCAAATATGGTTGTAACTTCAAAATCAAACACACCATGTCTCCAACTTCAAAATTCCTTTCACTGTGATGCTTGCTTGTTTGAGTTTCCATTCTATGTTGTGCTCTAGATAATGGTTGCTTGAGTAGTTGAGTTACAGCCTCCAAAATTTCAGACAATGGTGTAATGATATTGTCAGGACTTTCATGCTTGCTCAGTGACTCTTTCAATAAATTCAATTCAGCTTTGTTTTGTACTGCGCCAGTGTAGCAAGGTGCCATATTGCTCCATTTATCAAAATGTAAGTATGTTCCAAGTGGAAATTCTTCAAACTGTCGGCCCAACAGAAATGTTTGGTCACATATAGATAGTGCAAAAGTCAGGAGATCCATAACTGAGTCATCATTCAACAGGCAGTGCCTTAGTAAGCACAATACCCCAAAATCAACTAATCTATTTTTGCAAGTGTCATCTTCAGAAAAAACCTCTGTCAATGCTTTTAATCCTTCCAATCTGATTCTATGGTCATGATGCCTCTGTGGGGGAAATCCCTTAGGTTCTTGAGAAACATCAACATTCTTCATCAAAATTTCTGCCACTCCTGCTGGTAAACAGTCAATTCCAGCCATTAATTCATTCTGTATTGAAGGTGTTGAACCTTGAGAATTCAGCACTGAGATTGCAAAATACTGAGTCAGAAATAACTGTGAGTTTTTATTCAATAGTTTCTGCATCCTGTTTTCATTAATCCACTGCACTGGATTGTTAGTCTCTCCTTTGAGTAAATACTCTTGAGCTCCTGACTTAAATTTCATCTGTAAATGTTTAAAATTTCAAGTAATGTCACCTAATTCAGATAACCATTGTATGCCCAGCACCATGTCATAGTTATCTAAAGGTAAAATGAGGAATTCAGCATTGAAATTATGGTCATGCATATTCCATGAAAATTTCCTACAGATCTCTTTACAGGACAGCACATTCCCATTAGCTGGGGATATTATAACTTCAGATACTAGTTCTAGAGAGCAACCAAGCTGCTTTGCCATTTTAACATCTAGAAAATGGTGTGTGCTCCCTGAGTCAATTAGAATGAATAGAACCTTAGTTCCTACAGAGCCCTTGATTCTCATAGTTTGAGAACTATGAGTTCCAGTGATGGCATGAACAGATAGTTGAAAAAATTCTGATCCATCAGTCCTTCCATTTTCAGTGATTTCCCTTTCAGGTTCTTCCTCTTCCCTTTCATTGTCTTCAACAGTCAACATATAAAATTGTTTCTCTTTACATTTGTGACCTGGAATAAACTTTTCTTCACACCAAAAATACAGACCTTTCCTTCTTCTGTCATCCAGTTCCTGGCTAGTCAATTTCAAGTGTTGTTTGTTTACATTCCCTCCATTATTTTGTGCTGTCAGTCTCCCTGGTCTTGCTACACTAGTGAAGTTATTTGTGTTGACAAAAGATCTGGTTACTGGCCTGTTATGCAAAATTTCAGTATTCTCATTTCTTGAATTTATTCCTGAATCTGCCTTTCCTTTTTTCAACCATAATAGTTCTTGCACTTTGGCAAGTGCATATGCACTCTGTAATGTGGCTGGTTTAAAGAGTCTCACAGAAAGTTCAATTTCTTCCTTTAAACCCCCCAAAAAATGGCTAATAGCCTGTGTTTCATTCAAATCACATCTACTCAACCTCATATCAAATTCATTAAGATATTGTTGTAAGGATCCACTTTGTTTCAGCTTCTTAAGCTCTGAAACTGGATCTAAAAACATTTGTTCTCCAAATCTTGCAGTGATAGAGTTAACAAATTCATTCCAAGAAATCATAATCCTTTGGTCCTTGGTACTCAAGAATGCCTTGAACCAGTTAAGGGCCTTACCATCCAAATGAATTGAAGCCATTTTGACTTTATTCAGTTCAGATGTATGATCAATTTCAAAGAACTGATCCACTTTATAAAGCCACTCATGCAATTCAGAACCATCAAATCTAGGGAATTCCAACTTAGCATAATGATTTGTGCTCACACTATTAAATCCATTCATCCTAGCAGATCCTGGTCCTAAGATGCCATCACCTCTAGTATCTATTTGAGGTTGAACATGAGAAGATACCTGAGGATTTAGAGGAGCCATAGCAGCAATCAACAATTTGATTTCATCCAAGGACTTTTGGCTCTCTTCCCAGATTTCTTGAATTGCCTTTGTATGCCTTTCATCAGCTTCTTTGATCAACACCTCAAGATCCCTCAAATCTTGCTTCTTAGAATTGTTAGCCATTGCCAGGATTAAACTCTGATACCAGTGTTATGGGGGTAGGGTTTCAGTGGAGAAGGACGAGAGGAGGAGGAGAGGAGGGAGGAGAGAATCAAGAAGAAGAGAAGAGAAAAGAAGGAGAATTCATTCAATTCACTTGTCTGAATATCATTGTTACATCTCTGTTACAATATATGAGAGAATAGAGGGGTAATAGATGGCTGAGATTACATGGATGATTTCTCCTGTTGAGATCAACGGCCCACAGCAGTTTATTTGCAACAACCAATCATTGCAAGCCTTATCCAAACCGTTACTGATCTAACCAATGGTTGATCACTGGTTTAACAGCCTCAAACCGGGTTTATTTCAACTGTCTCCTTCTCTGTTTTGCAGCACTGTTCATCTTCCCCAATTATGTCCTGATTTCTGCTTTTTTATGCATCACACCTGTCCAAGATCAATTCTTTCCGGTTTAAACTGAAGATGTACAATTGGATAAAAATACAGTGCACCATTGAATTAAAATCTGAATACAAAAAGGAATAAAGTACAACAAACTTTTCTTTCTCACACACACACACACGCACGCATTAACATATACAGCTTAGGGCAAAAGGTTTTCTCACAATCAACACCAGTAGAACTTACTTTACTTGAGAAAAAAAAAAAGAGTTTTGTTTGCAAGTGACAGCCCATGTTTAAGGACTACTCATGTCAAATGAAAAGTAGTTTATTTTATCCAAAATCTCCAAAGAAAAAAAAAGACTAAACACAGAGATATTAGCTAGAAATCAACCGGAATCTAATGCAACCCCAAAGTTTATTAGATAGCATGAGATTCTTCAAGCTGGAAACCCTGCATAAGGTGAACAGTCGGCTGATTCGATCTTCATCAAGTACCACGAATGCATATATTGCCCAAAAATCCTTAATTTCTCACTAAAAAATTCCACATGGTGAAGGGCAAAGCAAAAAAGATTAAGATAAAAGAAAGACCAAACCGGGGCAGTGGTTGGCGTCGATAGGGGTGACTAGAATGCGGACCTCGGATCTGAAGGACTTGGAGAACAAAGTGATGGAGCGAGTGACGCCGACCTCTAGAACCCGAATCAAGGAGGAATCGAAACCGGGGAAGAAGGCAGGGAAGAGACGGGCGGAGATGGGAGAGCAGAAGAGGGGGCCGTGGGCCCATCGCGAGGAGAGGTTGCTAGTATGGTCAGCGTGGAGGTGAGTGAGGAAGTAGGCCTGGCTTCCCTTAACCCATCGATCTACGGAGACCAAGCCCTTCTCCATTGGCGGAGTTTCGAGGTCGTGCCCTAGGTTTTCTCTCACGCACACCGGAATAGCGGGAAAACTGCAAACAGTGCCTGTGGGATCACTGCAGACTTATCTGGAATTAAATAATAAAAAAAATATTAGTAAGTTGAGGGGCAGCAGGTATTTTAAATTTTATTTTACAGTGCAATAATAAACAAACTATTTATAAACAAAGTATCTTTTATGCTGTGAAAAACTAATTACATTCACAATTCAATAAAAAGATGGGGATTTAATATAAAAATTTATATGTTATTTGCACTATAACATGTTAAATTAGTAATATTAAATTATTTATAAATAATTATTAAATTCCTTATTTATGATATATTGAATGAGGAGGTGAAGGGTTATTAAGGTGGAAGTTTGTTTGTTTGTTTTTTTTTTTTTTGGAATAAGATGATATACACAAGTAGGACTTCAAAGGATGTATAGGGGTGGCTGCTCAAGTTTGTAGGCTTGTTCCCGAGAGAACAACGCTACACCCAACCCTCATTTTGTAAGAGTGAGGATTCAATCCTGATCCTGGGCTCGTCCACAGGAGAATCTATCTCTTGACTTGTTCATTTGCACGTGGGGGCGTTCTTTTCGGGGAAGGTGAGAGCCGGAAGTGCGGAAGTGGTTCACTTCCTACACTACAAGTGTTATTTTCCCCAGAACTTTCACTTTAGCCCACTTCGAGAAGTGGGCACTTCCGTCAAAAATAGCCTAGGGTGACTTCGGTCCATTTTAGACCGAAGTGGCCGAAGTCACCTTACTATATAAGGTCACTTCCGCCGACTTTGATGACCAGTCGAAGTGGCTTCTCTCGATCTCCTCGCGATTAGAACCCTAAAAAAAAAAACCGCCCCTCTCTCGTGTTCTTCGGCCAGATCCAGACCTCCGAGCTGGCAAGGTCCACACCTCTCGTCTTCTTCGGCTAGATCCATAAATCTGGTGAGTTCCTGACCCTTCTTGTTTTTTTTTTTTTTCTTTTCCTCACCAAGGCCATCGGTTTATGCACAGCTTGAGGCCTATCCTCGCTGTGGCTCAGAGATCGACTGTTCATCACCGAGGTATCGTGCAGATTTGTGACGCGAGACTTGGATTTATGCTTCTCCATTTCACAAAGGTATAAAACCCCTTCTTCCCCACTGGATTTTGTAGTTTTAGGGTTGCTTTTCTGACTGCTTTTCTATTGTGAAATTTAAGTTTGCTCTTCAATGGAGAGGCTAATCATAGTCTTTTTTTTCTCTAATTTATAAATTTTATCCATTAACTTATAATATTAATTACATATCCATTATAATAGCATAAAAAAAAATACAATTGTTAAAAACATCTCCATACTAAGTTATATTTTCAATATATAACCATCCCATACATGCTACCCCTCACTTCCCTACTTCCCCCTAAAAGAACGTATTGGAGAACTCTTGTTCGGAAGTAAAACCACTTTCTTCAAAAAGAACACTTGAAGTGGAGAAGTGGCCACTTCGGAGGCCGATCAGTTACGCCAAAAAGAATACAACAAACTTCGGCACACTTCGGGGAACTCCCACTTCTGCCTCACTTATAGTGAAGAGAGAGTATTAGTAATTAATGGAAGTTTTAATTATTGTTTTATTGGTTTGATTTAATTTTAAATTTTAAATTATCTTATATTTAAGTCGCATTGGAAATCAAAGTAGCATAAGAAACATAAGATTTTTTTGCGAAATATAGGCACTGGGTTGATTTATTAGTAATTAATGAAAATTTTAATTATTATCTTATCAATTGGTTTAATTTTAAATTTTAAATTATATTATATTTAGCATACAAGTTGATTTAATTATGAATTAATGGAAGTTTTAATTATTGTCTTATCAGTTAGTTTAATTTTTATTTTTAATTTTTAATTATATTATATTTAATTTTTAAGTGAAAAATGGCATTGGAAATGAAATCGTATGGAAACATAAATATTAAGTAGCACGGGAAACAGTATTTTTAAAAAAGAAAAATCATAGAGGGATGAGTAGCGAAGCATGTGGCGAGTTCTAGAGTGATCTCTTAGATTTAGTAATTTCTTTTAAAATGGGGTTTTATTAACCACCACCCTTTTGGTGTGATGGTATTCGGGTCGCGTGTCTCCCATTCTGCTCGAGTTCGAGGCCGCTGAGGACCGCTTCTGTGGCGAGTCCTGTGCAGCGTTGCTGATAGGATTCAATCCCAGGAGCGTGTACACCCCTGGTTCTTACTAGCCGCTGGCCTAGCCAGTTAGGCTCTTTCTGAGTTCCAAAAAAAAATGAGATTTTATTAGTAATTAATGAAAACTTTAGTTATTGTGTTGGTTTTATTTTAAATTTGAAATTAACTATATTTAATTCACAGTTTGGAAACTTATTTTAAATTATAAATTAACTATATTTAATTCACAGTATTGGAAACAGAGATTGGTTTTATTAAGGCAATTTGTCATTGTAACCCTGTAATAAATTTTATTTGTTTTTTTAACCCCAAGTCAAAAGTATTTGTCAAAATAGCCCTGGGGCTGCCTGGTCAGCAGCTGATTGGGATAAAAAAATATTAAAATAACATTCAGGGGTTAAAATGAAAAAAATTCTTTTTCATGGGTTAAATTAAAAATATTTGCAATTCCACCCCTAATTTAACCCTTGAAGAGCTAATAATGCGTGAAACTGAAGGCCCCTTCTCCGATCGCCGACGCCGGAGCTTCAAGGCCTCTACCCCTTCCGAGATCGCCGGTGCCAAAGCTACCAAATCCTTGATCGAGATCTCGAAAGCTTTTGAAGCTGTTTCTCCCTCTAAATCTCCCCTATTGACGCCGCGCGCGACGCCGACGGGGCTCGGCTCTCTCACTCTCTTTCGATCCATTGTTCAATCGGCTTGGTACCCTCTTGCGTGTCGTTGTTGTAGTATTTTATTTTGGTTTTATGTGATTAAAATTGTTCTCTTTCAAGGTCTTTATTTTGGTTTTTCCTGCTGCTCTTGGACTGGCTGTGCAGTTTCTTGATTTTGGGTATGCTGCTGCTGAGCCTAACAATATTGTTGTTAATTCGATTACTAGCTCATCTTTGAATTTGTTTTTGTTGTTGGGTGACTGGTTCTTATTACTTTTGCTCTTCCCTATGTTGCCACTGGTTTCTCTCCATGTTACAAAACTAAAATTAGCATGATCGATATGATAAGATTTTTCCCTCATTATTTTGACTTTTTATGTTTGGAATTTAAACATATGATCTCATCTTCTTCAACTTCTTTGATTGTTCATGTTCTAAAAGAATCCTTTCTTAATGAAATGGTGCTGATTTTTCACAAATGGTTTATAGCTTACTGCATTGCCTGATTTTTCTTTTGCTCCGATGGTTGTCAGCAAACTGATTGTTATTCATTCTGCTTTTGCATCAATTTCATTCTGTTTTTTTTTTCAACAATCTGCAGAAAATTGTCTTGAGATTGGATTTACATGATGATCAAACCAAACAGAAGGATATGAAAGCAGTATCCTCACTTTCAGGTGCATTTCTATTTCTGTCTCTCAATATTTTTGTATTTTTGATAAATATACCGAATCTGAAAAGTGTTCATGTTCTTGTTCTTTGATTGATTCAGTTAGAATGGACATGAATGAAGGGAAGATTACAGTGATTGGAGCAGTGGATTGCAATCAATCAGCCCCCATTGTTCAAGTCAAAGCAATTTCTGAAGACCCTTCATGTTGTTTTACATGTTGAATGATACTTCAATTATTCTCTGAATCCAATTTATTTTTTCTGATGAAAGTTATGTAGCAAACTTTTTTCTATTAAATAGTTCATGTGAGTTTCATGTATTCTGCAAATCTTTTCTGCAGTTCTTGTTTGATGAGTCTATTGAATTCAGTTTCCAAGGTGAAATGAAACCAACAGTAATGAAGTTTTGATAATTTTAGTTTGGAATTGATCTTGCTTGATTTGATCACAATGTTATGTGAATTAAATTGATTGAATTTAATTAAACTGGAATTGTTCACAAAGTTTCATGTTGTTCTTCCAAATCTTCTCTCCTGTTAATGTGGTTTAATTTTCATCATTTTTGTTTACAATTGTTGCTTGATTTGATCATAATACTAAGAATTGAATTCATTAAGGTAAAATTATCAAAACTGACTAATTGTTCACAAAATTATCCCGCAACATTCTTGCAATATTGATATTATCAGTGTGTAGAAGAACATCACTTCTTCCAAATTTGGCAACTTGCGCCAGTCCTTCTATGATTGCCAATAATTCTCCCTCGAATGCTGAGTTAGCTTTTCAAATTCTAGATCCTGCAAAACAAAACTTGCCCTCATTAGTGAGGAGGATATAAGTAATGCCAGCCATTTTACCTGTCTCCTGGTATAGGGCATCAGAAAATAGCAGAGAACTATAGTTGCTCCTCTCCCAGTTTCTTTCCCTGTCATTAACTGTTTCTTCAACAGATGGATATCTGTGAATGAATTCTATTGCAGCCATGATAGCCTTCTCTGCTACCATCTTACGAGTTGACATCTGATTTCTGAAAATTGAGTTACACCTGGACTTCCAGAGGTACCAGAGTGTATAAGCAATTATCCGTTGATTCAAACTTTTCATCATTCAAAATCAAAAACAAAATAAACATTCATCAATCTTTTAAAAATGATAGTGCATGACTCCATTCAAACTTTAGTGATTCATGGCAGAATATACTTCTACTTACAAAGCTGAAGAAGAACAACATACAAAACCATCTTCTAGGAAACACCAGATTGTTCAAATCATAGAAACAATACGGTAATATTTCATAAAGCATCTAGAAATACAACATAGTTTTTTCTTCCCAAGTTTGAATGTCTTAAAGTAGTAGATTCCAATTGGTGGCCTGTTGATTTCATCAATGCCTGAAATGGTATGAATAGACATGTTAGGAAATGGATGTCATTAAACCCAACTATTTGATTGGACAAAATAATGGACTTCTTAACACATAATACAAACTAGTAGATTGGATAAAATATATTATGAACATCTCTCCTGAAATAAATCCTTCAACCACCCTTACCATTCAAACTAGTACAATGTTCATTCCTCCAAGCAAAAAAAAAAAAAAAACAAAAAGAGACCATCAATGGTTCATAGATAGCACTAACCAGCTTGAAGAAACTGCATTTATATAAGCCTGATAGAATGTTCACACCAACAACCGTAAAAGGAAACTCCATATCTAAAATTGTAATAAACATAAAGGTTAGCACCACAAAAAAAAACATATATAGCATATTGTCTATAATGTAATGTACAACGTATCAAACCTATAATTTAAAGAAAGACATTAAACACTAACCATCTTGTCTCTAGATTGCCTCTCGCAAGTAGCTCTATTACGTCCAGTTTGTTTGCATAAAGAACAAAGATTTTTCTTGCTTGGGTCGGTATTCATATCCATGTGCATGCGATTGCGTTTGACCTTTGGTCGTCCTGTGGGGCGATGCCCAACTGGAGGAACCATCTTTGGACCAAGCATAGGTTGCCAAAATTATGAACTAGGTACAGGATGAAATTTTGGAGCATATGTTTTCCTATACCAATCAACAGTGTACCAAGGAGGACAAAAAACATAGGAGCTAATATTTGTATTTGCAGTACTGCACACCCTCAAAATATGCACACATGGGAATTGCCGAGCCAACATAAACCCGCATGTGCATGTAGAATCAATACCATTGACAATAACTTCAAAGTCAACTGTGCACTCATTAGAACAGTCAGTAACTTGAAACTCATTATGGTTGAAGCGTCGCACGCTCAAGTGTCTCGCTTTTTCGATACTATTATACAACTTCCTCTCTTGTTTAGTAGTGAGTGTCCCATCCATAGCAATTCCGAGCTCTTGATTCTTGTAGTAATGCATTACTGACCGATGAAAAGTGGCAGATACTAATGCTCTGATTGGCAGGCCACGCGCACCTTTTAAAACAGAGTTGAAACTTTCAGATAAGTTGGTGCTATGGCGCCCACATCGTCTTCCACCATCATGTTCTATTGACCACATGTGTTTGGGACCAATGGATGATGCAAATTCGGTAAATATGGGGCATCGTTCGGTTAGTATGTTGACCAACTCATTAAATTTCTGAGTAGGTATAGTTGTTGCTACCTTCCAAAAAAGGTCTGAATTTGATTTACTCTTGCAGGCTTGGAGGAAGTTGTTAGTGAGGTGTCGTAAACAATAACGATGCACGTGACCATGTTGTGGAGGGAAAGCTTGCTTGACAACATTGATGTGGCCTTTGAACCGATCAGAGATGATGCACATAGGCCGAGTTGGATTTAAAGTCCTTTGAACATTTTCCAAAAACCAAGTCCAGCTTTCTCTATTTTCACTTTCAACCACGACATATGCATAAGGGAATAAATGATTTTCAGCATCTTGACCTGTCCCTATCAATAATGTACCTTTGTATTTGCCATACAAGAATGTTCCATTAATTGAGAGCACAGGACAACAAAAATTAAATCCATTGATAGATGGACCAAAAGCCCAGAAAACACTCTTGAATCTTTCCCACCCTGGACCCCATTCAGAATCAAAGTTAACAACTGTCCCTGTATTACAAGCGACTAGTGCTCCAAAATATTTCCTCAAGTCTGCATAAGACTGCTCCCACGAACCAAATATGCGTTTCATTGCTTTATTCTTCCCCTTCCATGCCTTGTCATAACCAACATGAACATGATACATCTTTTCTACCATAGCTTGTACTTGTGGTATACTTAGGTTAAGACTGGCTTTTAATGTGGGAAAGATCAGCTCACAAATTAGCTTTGCAGAACATTGCCGACTATCTAGACGAAGAGCCTGGTTGACACAACTATGGTTTTTTGGGCAAGTTTTGACGACCCACAAGCCATCCTTTGTTGTAACTGAAGCATGAAGACGCCATGCACATTCTTCATGAACACATTTAACTGTCCATCTTGACTTGTTACTTTTGATACATGAAAACTCAACCGCCCTTTTTATAGACCAACAACTTGCTAGGTCTGTTAGTTGTGCTTTTGTAGTAAAAGCACGACCAACCCAATTATCAAAGTCGAGGTCACCACCTTCTCCAACTAAACCTTGAACATCACCATCATCAATTACCATAGCATCATACAATTCTTCAATTGGCTCAATACCCGGAACGGGATCAAACTGTGTGTATTCATTTGACACAATATTTTCCCCTTGCTCCATATCTGCATTCATTGTCTCCATGGCTTCCTCTACTATCACACGATCTTGCATATCGGTGGGAAGTCCATCTTCATCATCACTGTCACTATTTGAGGATCCTCTTTCTTCTTGTATATTCTCATCTTCTTCTAGATTTTGAGTTTCATTAGGCCCCTCCTCATTGTCATCACCTTCATCATATCCCCAATGAATGTTAGATGGACCACTCTCATTACATATGGTTAGTCCATCCCTGTAGGCAGCTGTTGGGGTTGCTATGTGGAATACTGTTTGTGAAGTTCTGTAGAATAAAAATGCACAATACCAAGTATTCATTATAGTCATGTTTTTCATATTGAATACCAAATATGTTGTAAGAAACAACTTTGATTACTTACTGGGTATTGTTGATCTGATCAATGTCATCTTGAACTGTTCCATATCCAACATGACATTCTTGATGGAGAACACGATGAACACTATTGATTGTTGGAATTCTATGAGAACTTCCTTTACCCACATATAAAATTGGTGTGCAAGGCAACTTCAACATCAACGATGTTGCTTCATTGCTCTTTATATCTACTACAATGTCAGTTTGCTGCACAAGAGGCCATCTGCACTTGATTTCCATTTCATTCTCAGTTAAATTGAAGAGGATTGCATTGGAAATCTTAACCTCCAAGTCACTTAATGTGCTAGACTTGTCAACGCCCAAAACAGTTTTATGGCCACCATAATATTTAGGGCCTCTCTCTGACTCCCTTAGATCTCTCCCCCAACATACTACCACTGTCACTTGGTTGTCATCCATCCTAATGAATCATAAATCCATAAAATCAGTTATGTTATTATAAAAAAGAATGCAGTATTCTGAGGAAAAAAAACTAACACCCGTACAGAAAAAATATGGTTGTTGCTCTTCCTCCTGCTTCTCCTCTTCAAAGAATGCCTGAATTTGGTTGATGCATCAATTTACTTTTTCTTCAATGATCCAATTCTTGTCCTTCTTCCATCTTCTGAGCAGTCAAAATCAGACTTCTGGACTGAAGCACGGGATAACCCTGAAAAAGAACAAGAACATGAACACTTTTCAGATTCGGTATATTTATCAAAAATACAAAAATATTGAGAGACAGAAATAGAAATGCACCTGAAAGTGAGGATACTGCTTTCATATCCTTCTGTTTGGTTTGATCATCATGTAAATCCAATCTCAAGACAATTTTCTGCAGATTGTTGAAAAAAAAAACAGAATGAAATTGATGCAAAAGCGTAATGAATAACAATCAGCTTTGTGACAACCATCGAGCAAAAAGAAAAATCGTGCAATGCAAGTAGCTATAAAACCATTTGTGAAAAATCAGCACCATTTCATTAAGAAAGGATTCTTTTAGAACATGAACAATCAAAGAAGTTGAAGAAGATGAGATCATATGTTTAAATTCCAAACATAAAAAATCAAAATAATGAGGGAAAAATCTTATCATATCGATCATGCTAATTTTAGTTTTGTAACATGGAGAGAAACCAGTGGCAACATAGGGAAGAGCAAAGTAATAAGAACCAGTCACCCAACAACAAAAACAAATTCAAAGATGAGCTAGTAATCGAATTAACAACAATATTGTTAGGCTCAACAGCAGCATACCCAAAATCAAGAAACTGCACAAATACCCAAGAGCAAAGCAGGAAAAACCAAAATAAAGACCTTGAAAGAGAAACAATTTTAATCACATAAAACCAAAATAAAATACTACAACAACGACACGCAAGAGGGTACCAAGCCGATTGAACAATGGATCGAAAGAGAGTGAGAGAGCCGAGCCCCGTCGGCGTCGCGCGCGGCGTCAATAGGGGAGATTTAGAGGGAGAAACAGCTTCAAAAGCTTTCGAGATCTCGATCAAGGATTTGGTAGCTTTGGCACCGGCGATCTCGGAAGGGGTAGAGGCCTTGAAGCTCCGGCGCCGGCGATCGGAGAAGGGGCCCTTCAGTTTCACGCATTATTAGCTCTTCAAGGGTTAAATTAGGGGTGGAATTGCAAATATTTTTAATTTAACCCATGAAAAAGGATTTTTTTCATTTTAACCCCTGAATGTTATTTTAATATTTTTTTTTATCCCAATCACCGACAAGTACTCTGTGGCTATTTTGACAAATACTTTTGACTTGGGGTTAAAAAAGCAAATAAAATTTATTACAGGGTTACAATGACAAATTGCCCTATTTTAAATTTTAAATTATACTATATTTAATTCACAACATTGGAAAAAGAGGTTGGTTTTATTTTAAATTTCAAATTATACTAAATTAATGCATCGAAAACACGGGGGTTGGTATTATTTTAAATTTAAAATTATACTGTATTTAATTCATAATATTGGAAATGTAGGTGAGTATGGGAAAGTTTGACAATATTTAAAAGAAAATTAAACCATTGATCCAACGACTGGATCAACGGCTGTGATCCAGTCGTGCCTAGGCTGGTACGCGAGTCTTGCCGTGTGTACCGCGGGCCGTGGATGCAAATTTCTAGCATGCCCGCACTGTGGTTGTGCTCGGACAGACCCGAAAGTGCTACGATTTCGGCAAGGCCTGATTGACACTTCTACCTATATTGGTTTGTAATATTTTTTCAGTGGTTATGTTTTATTTGATCTACATGTGTAATATTAAGATGAAAAATAGATGGTTAATTGATGATCAATTAGATTTTAAAAAAATTCATATAAAGCAACTAAATTGGAAGGACGAGTTTATTTATTTATTTACTTATTTATTGCATAAAGAGCTATATTACTTAGCTATTGCAAAATCCCTCAGCCTATGGAATTTGTCTTGGATTCCTCTTGGTAGTTTCCTTAACTCTTTGAATTCTGCTTCTATGTATCTAGTCGAAGCTTTTTTTGCCTGCCTACCCGTAAGGTTGTTTGCTTCTCTTGGCAGATGACCCATCTTCCAATTCTAATATGCTTTTGTATTTCTCTAATGATCCTTCACTTCTCCAATCTGGGCTTCCTTTTCTTTCTTGGAGCATATTCATTATGCGAGAATTATCTTTGTTGATTTATATATCTTCTAGTCTCATCCTAACAACTCTAAGTATACCCTCCTTTATGGCCTTTACCTCTGCTTCGAAAGCCGAATTCACCTTGCATTTACTCCCCCCTGCCAAGAAAAAATGACATGTATTAGTAAACTAAATATTACATATCCCACCCCTCCTCTATTGGTTATAGTCCTCCAAGAACCATCTATGAGTCGAATGTATCTATAGTGTTTCCTCTCCCAACAAAGTTTTCTTTCACCAAGGCTTTCCAGCTCATACTGTCAATCATGAGCTTCAAGTGTTAGATTAATACTTGTCGCTATCACATATGGTTTTAAGGTAGTATCTCTATAGAGTATATTGCATCTAGTTTCTAAAATTCGCTACATTGTATTGGCAATTAGGCGCTCTTGGTTTATTATTTCCATCTTCCTAGGCCTTCTGCTCTTCCTCCATAGCTAACTTCCCATTTGTAATGCCAAAATATCGTTATCATAGTTAACCATATAGCCTTTAGATTTAATAATGCTCCAAACCTCTTGAGTCCACCTGTATTCAGAGAAAATATGATTAATGTTTTCATAACTGAGTTTACAAATCGGACAGGGGTCATCCGATCCTACTCCCCTTTCAAACAACAACCCTCTTGTAGGCAGCTTATCATGGAACACTTTCTAGAGAAAAATTTTGATCCTAGGTGTAACCCTTAGTTTCCGCAGTCTCCTTTATCCTTCCCATTGCGCTTCTTGTGTTTTGTGCTTATATTCATCATATACCACAGCAGTAAGGGGACCTCCCTTCAATGCTTAGAGACTATCTCCATTCCTCCTGGCCCTCCAGGAGCTTGTTGACTTTTAATCCAGTCTGCTAGCCATTGTGGGAACATCTCATACAATATCTTCATATCCCACTGTAGTTCAAGAACCAACTGGTTAATCTGCACATTAGTAGCATCATAATCCACATTGATAAATGTAAGCTTCAATTGTATAGGTATATCAAACAATTATGGGTCTTGTAATACAAAAGCTTTTAAACTACAATTGATGGGTGATATGTTATTTTTTATCATAGTGGCAACAATGATGTGTCATCTATAAATGACCATGTTACATTAGTGTACTTTGTGGTATTCTAGATTCTAGGTTTCCTATATTTGTCCCACATTAATTGTACCCATATTTTTTCCCCTATTACTTAGGAGTTCAAGTGCATGTTTCGTTAACAATGTAGTTTTCACGCCCTTCAGATCCTTAATACCCAATTCCCCCTTAGACTTTGGGCTAGTGGCAGTTGCTTAGTTAATCCGATAAATCCCATTACTATATTTGTTATTCTTCCATATGAATTTCCTGACCAGCTTAAATATGCCCTCTAGGATGGTGTATGGGATAGCATATGTGTTAAGGCCATATATAGGGAGTGACATTATAACTGCATTAATGAGTATAACCTTAATAGCTTGGATAAATTTAACAAGTTCTAGTAAGCTAGCTTCCTATCAACTTTATCAATTAGGTGTCTAAAATAATACATAGGGAGTCTGTTTGGTAAAATCCAACAACCTAGATACTTGAAGGGAAAACATCCAATTTTTAGGTTAAGGATCTGTTTTATGACCCTTCTAACTTTCTGGTTCACCCAGGTAGGGAGATATAATTCAGATTTACCCCGGTTTGCTCTTTGACCAATTATGGAAGAGTATATGATCATACACATATTAATAGCTCTAGCACTTTCCTAGAGACCCTACAACATAGGAGTTTGTCATCAACATATGATTTCCAGGGTGCCATTGACTTTAAAGCTCTTGTTAAGTATATTGGTTAGCACTTGTGATTCCATTATAAATATATAAGGTGATATCGGGTCCCCTTGTCTTATCCCTGTTTTTTTATTTGAACCATCTACACACCCTACTATTAATTATGAATGCAAATGTTGGGGTTTCTATGAAAACTCTAATCCAATCAATCCATATTTTTATAAGAACAACAGTTACAGCATCCCAGCACAATCTGTCATATGCTTTCTCCATATCCATTTTAATCATCATCATTAGTGGGGATTGGGTATTCTTTTCTAGGGAGTGAGCTATTTCTTGGGTTGTTAAGATGTTATCAAATATGCTCTTGCTAGGTACAAATGCAAATTTGTTCCCTACTGATTAAGCTCGGTACGATCCCTCTAACTCTATTTGTCAAATTTTTAGTGATAATTTTATAATTAACATTACACAATGATATAGGCCTATGGCCTTTAATTGTATGAGGGTTCTCATTTTTAGGCACTAAACAAATATGAGTTTGATTCCAATACACCATGCTAAAAAATAAAAAATAAGCAATTACCTTAACTATAGAACCCCCTATCACATGTCAGTACTTAATAAAAAAATCTACATTAAAACTATTAACCTTGACTCTTACCTCTTTTCATTGATGTTAAGGTTTTATAAAACCTGGTGGTTGGTCTTCTAAGCTCCTCTCCCTGTTCCATGCTTAGAGCTGGTAGATCATCTTGAAGCGCGCCGATAAGGTTCCACATGTCCCTTTTGCTTATGTCCTTTCTACAAATTAGTGTAGAAGTTAATAAAAGATTCCTTAATTACATCTGAGTCTGAGATTATAACACCTCTATCATCCCTAATGTGAGTAATTCTATTATTACTCGTATGACTTCTAGTAATGTTATGAAAGTACTTAGAGTTATAGTCCCCATCTTGCATCCAAACTCTCCTAGACCTTTGCACCCATAGTTGGTTGACTTACCAAAGCAATGCTTGGTGCTTGTTGTATAATACCCGAAGGTCGCTCTAGGTAATATTATCCTTAACTAGCTGACAGTCTACTAGCTCTAACTTGGAAATAACCTTCTTTGTGCTTCTGATCCTATTTTCTAAACTTTAATGTTGGTTCTATACTTCCTGCCTAAGTTCGTCCTTAGATTATGAAGTTTGTGGGTAATGTCATGCAATGGATTCTTATTTGACCTAGTTCTCCATATGTGTTTCCACACTTTGAAGGCATTCAAGCTGGTACATCCAACTATTTTCAAATCTTAAAGGTCTTGTCCCTCTGTTTTCCTGGAGAAAACATTGAAGAAATTGTGGATTGTGATCCACCTGGCACTTGGGAAAAGTTTCTAGAGTATACACCTTCACTACTTCATTCTATAGTTTATTCACTAGCATCCTATCCAATCTAGCCCACAAACTTGCCCCCTTTTTGGTTCTTACACCAAGTAAAAATATTTCCAGTGGTTTTAAGTTCAGATAAGCCATTATATATGACAAAATCATTGAATAGTTTGCTTTTGTTACCTAGGTGGTGCTTGTGTGTTAGACCCCATCTTTCCTTTGTTGTTCGTATGATATTAAAATCGCCTAAAGAATTTGGATACTTGAGAGCTTCATCAACTCCCTCCAAATCTCCCTCTATCTCTCTATGTTCTGATTGTTATATAAAACTGATAGGAGCCACATTTTCTAGTCATTAGTCAAAATAACTAAATGTAAAGCATACCTGGATATCACTATTTGAGTAATGATACCAGCGCTCTTCTTCCATTGTATCACTACACCCTTCGAGTACCCCACTGTCAGAATAGCCACCCAATCTCATTGTCTCCTAAACTTATTACAGAACCTATGTCTTCGTGCCTCATTAGCCCTAGTTTCTACTAAGCGGAGCATGGATAATTTTAGCTTGTGTATCAAAAAAAATCTATTAATTGTGTCCTTATCTGATAGTCCTCTATAGTTTCATAGTAGGATTTGCATTATAAGCATGATTAGTGTCAGGTCAAGCGTATCTCCCTTCTGGCTCAGTCCTCCCCTTCTTATAGATCTTCCCTTGATCAATCGAAGCTCTCTTGCTGGCTCTTTCTCCTCTTGGGCTGCTCTGGTCTTCCATTTACATAGAGTCACCAAGACCAGAAGGCTCATCAATATCCTCTATCTCTTCCTCTTGTGAAAGATCACTCTTGTTCTCCTTTAGTCTCCCTGTTATTTTATTAACTAAAGAGACGTATAGCACAAACCTTCAAAAGGAAAGTTGGTAATTCATTCCTTTCACAAAGAGAGGGTGACGGTTCGAATCTCATCTACAACGTGGTTCTAGTGGCTTGTCCACATTTATAAAAGAGAGAGAAAGAGAGATGTGTAGCTGATAGGCATCCCTAGAGATTAGGTTATTGGAGATAGAATCGTTTCCAGAAGGTTGATAATGCCATCTGGAGCTGATCCATTTCCCCAAGACTTGAGTAATCTTTCGTTGCCACATGGCTCCATTGTCCTCTTAATTATGAGCCCTAGCTTTCCCAAGAAGGCTTTGGAAATCTCTCTTGGGAAACCACTCCCCTCTCTATCTTTCTCATTATCGACGCCCTCTTGGGACTTGTAAATTGTCAGGGAAAGGAACACACCTGTCCAGTTCCTCTTGGAACTCAGTTTGACTTAGAGTGCGCCCCACACCACCTCCTCGTTCCTAGGAGATGACATCATCACCTCGTCCTGAGGACAACATATTGCCTCCACACCCTGCCCTTTCCCATGACTCGAGTACACCATGTGGTTGTCTGCCCGTTAGCTTCTCGAAAGGTGGAGAGGTTGTGGGTCTTCATGATTCTTCCACGTGATCCTCTGTTGGTCACGTGACTCCTAGTCTCCCTGAGCTCTATTCACTGCCAACCTTCCCTGGTATTACCGCCGATGAACCACTAACTAGGGCCCGAACTCTTGCTCCTTATGTTTTCTCCCTTCCAAGTCATTTTCCCTAGCCATGCCTTGATTCGACCTTGTATTTCGGTGAGGCTTACTAGCTTCCTCGACCAGTGCTTTCTTCCCTTTTGAGTCGATCTACACCGGTCCGGTTCCATCTCTGCACTAGCTGCTTCCAGTCGCCTGAGCTACGCATGCCTCCGCCATATGACCCACCACACCACATCTATAGCAAAACACTAGAAGGTTCCCATAAAGTATAGCCACAAAGATTTTTGAAACCGAAGAGCTTACCCAAACACCGCTCTTCAATTGTTGAGTATAGGTTAAGCTCAACACATACCTTAGCGTATTTTTCTCAGTTTATGGGTAGTGTTGTTTCGTCTATCTTAACCACTCAGCGGAAGAAGGATGGTACCAACTCCCAGGCCTCCGGGGTCCAATATTCAGTCGGTAAGTGGTGTGGTTATACCTATAATATAGTTAAAGAGAGCTTTTCAAATGATGGTTGCAAGTGCTCTCGCCATCGTATCAAGTGGAGAATAAGGTCATTTATCGTACATGATCCCTCAGAGAGTAAGGCCTCAACCATAGAACTCGAAGAGCAGCGGATTAGGAAGAAGCCATTAGGCATGCGTATAAGCGAGAAGTCCCCAAGGCCACCCCACAACCTGGAGAGAGTCTCTCTCGCGTTCTCAAGAGAGGGAGACTTACCAAATAACTTACCATACAAGCAGTTTCGCATAGTATCCTGAGCTTTGGTAATGACGTCATCCTCAAGGAACATAGTATCTTCCACACTAGCTTTCAATCTCTCTAATATCAGCCCTGGGATTGAACAACCTCCTAGCTTTTGATGTTGCTAAGCCAGGATCACTCTCCTAAGCCACTTCCACGGTTGTGATGTCCATCAAGAACCTGTAGAGAAGAGTCAACACACCTTATTGGAAGGAGACATTCGAGGAGCTTAAATCTCTCGCTAGGATCCGCATTTATTGAGGAGAGATGTCTCCCAAACACTGGAGGCCCATCCCTACTCACTATGGCAAGGAAAAAGGATTGTATAGAATGGTTACACCACATCAAACTATGCCTCCATCCAATCAAAGACTGCTACATTAGTTACATTTTTTTACACTTTATTCATTTCATCTCATCATCGCTTTCATCATCACTGTATTTGTTTGGCATGGGGATCACCCACTTGGGGTTATCCCCAACATAATTCTCAATAAAAAAAATTTCCTACTAAAATCTTTAATTAAGATTTAAAAATGTAATAATGGGTCAGCCACCAATACATAGAAAACACATCACTATCTTATCATTAATACCTTTGGTTTAAAATTTCTCTCCAAAAAAATTCAAAAGTTTTCAAAAGTTATTCTTATCCCCAAGTGGGATATCCCCCAACCAAACACAGCCCCAAGCGTGCCCTTCACTGGCCTCCGTGATGCTCACATTGAATACCTCTCCGGTGCCTCTCACCAGATGCCGGCAGTTATGCCCCTCACCCTCCATGCATGCCTTCTCCCGTCCCGATGCCCTCTCCCTCTTGCCTCTTTGTCTCCGATGTTGTTTTCCTTCCCCTGATCTCCTTCCTGACTTCCTCTTCGGCCCTGGTTATGCCCTATCTCGCAGTGAGATTTTGCTAGAGATGTGTATTGAGAAGATGAAGAGTGACGGATTTTGGTTTGCTGCGGTGATGGCTTGTGGTAGTGTTTTGAGGATCAATGCTCGGATAAGGAGTTTAATTGAAGTGTCTATTGTTCTTGTTGCTAAATGTATGGTTATTGGTTTTCTTGAATGTGATCTTCCTATAATGTATCTATGTAGAAGAGTGCTTGATGTCCAAGATGGGAGGCCAAAGGTAAGGAGAGTATTCTTTTCAAAGAGGATGGTGGTATATTGGTGTGTTTTACAACCAGGATGGTGTTTTTTACACAATGAATGTATTTTATTACAATTTGGCCTTTTCCATTTTTGCAGAACGTGTATTTTACAACAAAATTCAAGACAATATGAAACTCAAAATTTTCATTTATGTAGAGATGCTTTTCATCCAAAGAGTGAACAAGAAAATTCAATACAAAATGAAACTCAAAATTTCTATTTCTGTAGAGATAACAATCTCCATCCAAAGAATGAATAATAAAACTTAATACCAAATGAAACTGATATCTTCATATCAACACTCTTCACCCAAAGATTGAACAACCAAATCAAATTTAATACAAAATGAAACAAAAATCTTTCATTTTTGCAGAGATGTTACTCTTCATCCAAAAATTGAACAACAAAATTCAATATAAAATGAAATTGAAATCTTTCATTGTTGTCACATGATCTCCCATCACTTTTTTTGAGGTTCCAAAGCACTAAGTAGTCCTATACATAAAAGGTATATATTATGCAATTAGGCAAATTCCAAAATAGTGAATAAAGTAATGTTAAACTATAAGTAAAAACACCATGTTTAATTACCTAATTAATGCATGGAGATGGGTCATTCTCTTCCATCATTCTTGTATAACCCATGTTAGCTTGAAGATTGAACCCCCAAGTTGGAGAAAAGCCCTATATAGAACTCATATTAAATTGAAAATTGAACCCAAAGTGCAATAAGGATAAGAGAAATTGTAGAAAAGAGCAAAAAATGAAAAAATGAAAAATATTGAAATTGGTTATGGGCACAAATGAAATTGACCTATTTATATTTTAAAATTTGGTAATAACATGTCAACATAATTGAAGAGCAACATATGTTAACCTATTTAACGAAATAAAAGGAAGGAAAAAACCTGATTATGGTGGTTTTGATTTAATTAGTGGCACTTGCAAACCTTGGAATAAAGGATAAACATAATTTTGTAGAGGAAACATCCCAAGAGAATCTCCATTTGTAAATGATTTGCTTTCTGACAGTTTACAAAAAAAAAAAAAAAAAGGTTATTAGATGTAAGATTAAAGAAGAGGTAATACAAGTCAGAAGTATATAGTAAGACAAGTTGATGATAAAACATTGGAAAAATAAAATAGATTCAAACCCACCTGGTATATTCTCTTTTTCTTTTGAATTTTGGGAGCTATCTACTTTGTTTTTATTCTTCTTTTGGCTTTTCTCCAATTGATTTTTCATTTGACAACTTCTTGAACCTTTTGTTCTGATAGGTACAGGATCAAGCACGGGGTTCTCATGAATTGAATAGTGGGTACATCCTCATTACCACCATCACTAACATCTTTTAGAATGACTTTTTGTGCATAATTTCCCAATTATTCTTTGACATCTTTCAAAGTTGTCATTTCTTTCTCAACTAGTTGTAATGCCTCCATCAATTTGTCTTTAACAATTTTAGTACATTGAGGAATTGATGAACTTTTATCAAAAAGGTTGTAACCAATGTGATTCTACTTACTAAGTCATAACAAGCGAATTGATTTTTCTTCATTCACTGATCCAAGACTTAAATCACATTCAAACATTGACTTTGCTCTTTTTGTCCATCTCTTCATTATATATGGTTCAAGTATCTTTTTCACATTGTGCATGATAAGTACTCGTAGAGCATGACGACATAACAATCCAAGAGTTTCAAACATATTGCAACTACAAGAGATGTCACCATTTGAAGGTGAAAACTTCACAAAGTAAATTCTTTCATGCCCTTTATCAACTAATTGATATAAAGAAATATTTTTATCACTTGCTCCTTTAACACAATTCAATCCAATGTTGTCCATCAACTCTTCTTCAAACCTCTTGAACATAGTAAAAGTATAAACATTGGAAGCATGTTTCAAAATCCCCGACCATTAACTTTGCTTGGTGCTCCATTTCTACATCGAAAATCTTGATTTAATTCTTATTGACGAAATTCTTTTGACCTTTTCTCATAATGCTGTATAGCTTGAATGAGAGACATAGACGAATTCATAATCTAATGTAATATGTTGTTCATACTTTTACTCCTTTGAGTGGATTTTGTCCTAGCTGAAAAAACATCTGTGCTAAAGACAGGGCACCATTTTGCTCGAAGTTTATATAATCTCTTAAGCCAAGAATGATATTCAAGTTCAAACTTCTCAATCATAACAACCCAATTAGATTCAAACTCTGCTTCAGTTTCACATCCATAGAAGCATTTGTTAAATTGTGCTTTAAACTCAAAATTTGCAAAACAACTAGCAGGATGTTGTTTGCCATTATTGGAAATATGCCATATACACATTTTATGAGATGACTCTGGAAACACCATCTCTATTGCTTTCATTATTGCTTGATCTTGATCAATGAAAATGCTTTTCGGTTATTGGTATCCCATGGATTCTAAAAATGTTTCAAATAACAAGACAAATGAATCAATGGTCTCATTTGATAAAAAAGCACAACCAAACAATACATTATTCCAATGATTGTTGATTCCCACAAATGGAGCACAAACCAAATTATACTTGTTTGTTCTATTTGTTGTATCAAACTAGAATATCTCTAAAGCAATCATGATCCAATTTTGATCTTCCATCCCTTCAAAAGAAATTTGCTAGCCGATTATTTTGGTCTACTTGTACTGAATAAAAAAAACATTGGGTCTTTAGCCTGTTTACACTTAAAAAAATTGATAATGCTTTTGTGCATCCCTTGCTTGAATCAATTTATCTCTTTCAATTCCCAAGAAATTATGACAATTTCGCTTTGTAAAATTGATATTGTCAAATTCAATCTCTTTCTTAAGAAAAGAATATGAATTTGTTTGTTTGACGCACGCAGCAGCCATTGAAAGAACAACATTGGTATGCCCTTTTAATATTTTTCTTCCTGATCTTAAATTGATTCTTTCCTCTAAAGTTGCTAGCTCATGATTATGTTGATTGTTGAAATAAGAAACCATCCAAACACCTTTTTCTATAGTAAAACGAATTTTAGCTTTACAACTTGTCCTTATCCCTAAACGATTAAATCTTCTCACTTTACCAACACCATCATGTTCACGGTACCCAGCTTTTGAGCATAAAAATTCACGTTGCCTTAAAGGTTCTCCCAAACTTTGGTGCTTGTTACCTTTTTGAACACTAAACCCCTTACTCAAAGCATATCAATTGTAAAGATCATAAGCTTCTTCTTTATAATATACTTTCATTCCAACTTTAATTTCATAAAAAATGTCATTCGAATGCACTGCCAATGGAACTGTTTTTCCTTTCTCTATCTCCATGATACAAGCTTTGTGGATTAACAAAATCTAATAGAAATTTTTTGATAAAAAGTAAAATCAAATTTTGCTCAATTGACGATTTTACAATACAAGAATAGAAAATATTGGACAAAAAATTGTTAAGCCAACCTGATCAATACAATGATGAAACTACAAAAAAAAAAAAAAAAAGTACAGAATTTTGCAAGCTCTATATTCAGAATAAGGAGAAGAGATGGAGAAATCCCAACAGCAAAGGAGATGGAGAGAACCCCAAGGGAGAACATTACTTGAAAATTAATTGAGTTGAGTTTAAGTGGTCAGTCATGCGGGAATTCACAATTTTCAAAAGTCAAAATAAATTTGAAAAAATAGTTTGAAAATAAGGCGCTGGAGAGGAAAACAAGCCAGGAGCCACTCTATGAGTTTGAGAACCATAAGGCCATTGGAGAGAGAAGTGGGTGAAGCTGGACCAAGGGAGAAACTCAAAAATCAGAGTCATGGACGCAGGAGAGGAGGGAAAGGGCATCGAGATGAGAGAATGCATGGAGGGAGAGAGGCACAACTGCCGGTATTCGGAGAGAAGCACCTGAGAGGCGATTGGCATGAGCATCACAATGGCCAGCAAAGGGCACAACACTTTAATCTTGTAGTTTTATTTTAAAGGTTGAAATGAAAGTGAGGATGAGATGGAACAAATGAAGTGTTAAAAAAAGAAGAAAAAAATGATGTGATAGTCTCTGATCGGAGGGGGACATATGTTGAAATGTGATGTGACCATTCTATACAATCCCCCTCCTGTGGCAAAGTGGGGTAGGTTAGTTCTTTGGAATACGAAAGGGCTCTCTAGCCTCGAGGTTGTCTCTCGGAAACATGAAAGGTCTAGATCTCGGGAACACTAGAGATGCTACCTAGTTGGCATGAGTGATTGTATTTGATAATATTGACAATGGGAGACTCACCCATGGAAAAAACTAGGGGTGGGCATAGATCGGATCGGATCAGATTTGGAGATAAAAATAATTCGATCCAATGTCATCCAATTCGAACTAATTCGGTTCGGATTCGAATTTTCGGATCGTACAATTCGACTTTCGACTTCGTAATTCAAATTAATATACCGCCATCAAGACATATGAATAAGTGAATAAAATTAAGTTCTCTAGAATAAAAATAGATACGACTCGTAGTAGCTACAATGAAATTAATGGCACCCATCATCAAACCACAAAATACGTAGTGTTCATTTCACATAAATAGCATTATAACCACATGTGTTTGCATGATAAACACTTGTAGCAAGATGTTTGCATGATGAACACTTCGAGCAAGATAAACTTCTTCAGTTTCAGAGAGCTTTCAAAAAGTGGTGTAGGCCTAAAACCAACAAAACCAGCAGGATTTTAATATAAAAACATGGACTGAGCAAATGTATACACCAAATTATAGCAAACATATCATGATTTTCATAATATAAAATAAATTCCTAACTTGACTCAAATCTAAACAGCAGGGGCTACAACATTAGATTAATTATATTATATTAATAAAATAAAATATAATTAATATTATTTCAGATCGGTTCAGATTTTATGAAGCAAAATCCATGAACCGATCCATTAAAATTCAGATCGGTTCAGTTTGGATCTTCGATTTTGACTTTTTTAATCAACTCCGATTTTTTTGGATTTTTTTCGATTCGGATTAGATCGGTTTTTCGGTTTTGGTTTAGAACACCCATCCTTAGAAAAAACATAAAAACTTTGAGATGAATGGTTGAAAAGGAAATTTGCTCCGTAATTTATTATTTTAACATTTGCTTGAGATCAACGGTCCAGATTAACTAGCGAAATATAAGCGATGGATGTCTACGAAGGCAAACATACACTATAAATATCCCAATTCACCACTTCCCTCAATCCTAGGGTTTGTAGAAGCCCCTTTCTCTGTTTCTCCGATGGCGGACGAATCGGCATACGCTTCCCGCCATGACAACAAACGCAGGCTAGATGACTCTCCCACAGCGCCATGGCCGGCTCGCCGGCCCTCGGGATTCTCCTCGCCTCCCGCAGATGCCCAGTCGGCGACACCGCAGTCCTACAACAGCGTCCCTCCTCCGCCCGACGGGATCCAGCTCGCCAAGCAACGGGCTCAAGAGATCGCTGCGAAGCTCTTCAGTGAGGCCGGGGCCAAGCGCCCTAAGGTTGATAACGGCGCTGGGGATGAATCGGGCGACAAGGGTTTCGGCTCTGGGCCGTCTGGTATATACTTCTTCCTCTTGGATCCTTTGGATTGGTTGGATTTGATATGGAGATCTGATAATGCCTTCTCAGGGTTATTTGTTTTTATGATATTCTTGATCATCGAGTAATATGCCCATGATTTTAAGTGATGATGTTTGGTAAATGGCTGGCTATCTAGCTGAACCATTACTTTGCTTGTTGACCTTGTCATGATAGCTGTCCGAAACTGAGTTTTTTCCAGGATACTTAATGGGTAACAAGTCCTAATTTGCTGTAAAACCTTTTAATTTACTTTTTTGAGACATTCACCTTGTACTTTCTTGGATTTTATTGTTTACTGGTTAAATAATGACATGTCTCTCAAATAAAATTGAGTATTTACCTTCGTTGTCTTTTGTCACATTTGTTCTTCTGGAGGTCGTGAGTTAAGTCTTTGCATCTTTGATGGAAGGAGATGTTGAACCCTTTATGTGCATATCTGTTTCCATACTTGTGTGAAGAAATAGAAAATTTTGCTTATTTTGAGTGGGCTTGTACCTTTTCATATTTGTGTGAAGAAACAAAAAAGTTCGCTTATTTTGGGTGTCATGAGGTTCAATCCTTGATGATCTTGTCTGTTCAGAATAGTCTGCAAATCATATTAGTTGTCTTTCTTGTTTTGCAATACTATGATATGGATTCTTGTTGTCATTTGTTTGCGGGTCTTCTTAACTTGTTATTGAAACGTGGTTGATCCCAGGAATCTGTTTTATAAGGTCTATGAAAAGTCTTAGTTCTACTTAGGATATGTCTTCATACTATCATGTACCCTCCTCGAAAGCAAGGTTTTCGTTTCAGGGTTCTTTTGTTTATCTTCTAATTTATGCTCTGTAATGATAATTGTGTGATTGCTTCTATGACTCTTGACAATAAGAACTATTGCAATGCTTATTTCTTCAAAGAATAAAATGGTTTCATAGTTCTTTGTTGACTCATTATCTTGTGAAAAGAAATCTAAATAGTAACCATAGGGCAAGTAACTGTGTAAACCAGCAATTTATCTTGCAGTTTTGTTTGGTGTAGTATCATTTATGATATGCCCCTGCAATCACTTGAACACCCAATTCTCATTGCAAGCTGAAGTTTTTTCTGACTGGGTCACTACCCTTGTCCACCTACTTTTTCCAAATCAGTCATCTAATAATTTTTATTTACAGTGAAACCTAAATGTCTCAACATGTATATAATATCTTGTCAAGAATTGCCTCATCTAGTGTCCCTGATACTTTTATTTCAGATTTTTTGCAAAAGCCAATGGGCCAGCAATTTGCCACACAAGGTGGTTTGACTTCCCCAGCATCGTTTCCTTCATATGGTTTTCAGAGTTCCAGCAAAAAGATTGAGATTCCAAACGGGAGGGTAATTTCTTTTGATCACACGTGTAGAGCGACAATTTTAATAGCTAATGAGTTTCTTTTCCTGCTGAACACACTTCATTACACTTTAGGTTGGTGTAATCATTGGCAAGGGTGGAGAAACGATTAAATATCTTCAACTTCAATCAGGAGCCAAAATTCAAGTAACCAGAGATGCAGATTCTGACCCTAGTTCACAGACCAGAAATGTAGAGCTCATGGGTACTGCTGAACAAATTAGCAAGGCTGAACAGCTAATTAAAGAAGTCATTGATGAGGTGCACTCATTGTCTTGTAAATCTTAATCATGTAATTAATTGCATTCTTAAGTTAAACACGTACTATGTACTAGTACTTATTTCTTGATGCTACTATTTACGACAGGCTGATGCCGGGGCCTCTGGTACAGCTTCTGCTCGAAAATATGGAGGTCCTCAAGTTGGTGTCGATCATTTTACTATGAAAGTTCCTAACAACAAGGTAAAAGTTGGAACACACTAGTCATTTGAGTATTGTTGCTTCCATTAGGAAATCATTCACCGGTGATATTGATTAATGCCTCGTTAGGTTGGTCTAATTATTGGTAAAGGTGGTGAAACAATAAAGAGTATGCAAGCCAAATCTGGAGCTCGTATTCAGGTTGGTGCTGGTTCTTCAAAACATCAATCGCTCTTTGAGGGTGTCATAAATTTGTGGATATAAATATTTTTTGGCATGACTGCTCTGTTTACTGTGATTGTAAATGATAGCTTACCACTTTTGCCCTCAACTTCACTGACATTCATGATCTTTTCTTACACTATTGACATCAAATAAATGAACTTTAATTGCTGACTTTGAGAAATGTTGTCAATTGTCACAGGCATCCTCCTGGGTGCTTGGCCTTCTTTGGTGTCTAGAGCAATGTGCGCCTTGCTTATTATAATGTATGCTTGCAGCTTTAGATTAATATGTCTACAAATTTAAGAAGTTACTAAAATGCTGGACAGATGTTTGGCTATATACCGAGGCATGCCACCTATGCCCAATTTAAAAGTCTTTATTTCTTTGCAGGAAACATTTTCATGCTGATGGATTAGCCATTTTTAATTTAAGCACATCAAGGTCTATGCTTATAGTCTCATCTTTGCGCTGCTTATTTCTTGTTAGTGAACATTTTTTTGGATGTGTGCGTATGTGAGCACTTCATTTTTCCTATCATTGTTCTGTTTGGTGTCCTCAATGCATTTTATTAAAAATATACTTCCATTGTCTGTATTGAGATTTTCAGAATTTCTACAAATCATTATATAGACTGATGTCTGATATTATTAATGTATTGAATCTGTATTTCCTTTTACAGTTGATACCTTTGCATTTGCCACCTGGTGATACATCGACAGAAAGAAATTTACATATAGATGGTACTCCAGAACAGATTGAATCAGCAAAACAATTAGTCAGTGAAATCACAAGTGAGTGTATTATGTACTTGCACGCAATTTCCTGTACTGGTTGTGATATACCGAACATTGCTTGTAGCCAAATTATTCTTGTTGTTGAATGGGGAAATTGCTTTGCACTGCTTATCATGAAAATCATCTAGCCTGAATATCTACTCTTTATGTAGTTTTTTTTTTTAATTTTAATTTTTTATACTTTTATGCATCAGTTCCTGTTCTTGTTTTTGTTCATCCAGACATGTATGGAATGCTTTAGCAAGAAACTCTGCAGTTTCATGCTAATTAATTTTCTTGAGGATTAAACTCTTATTTCTTACATGGGCTTTTAGTTGGTGGATTCTGTATGGTTTTCAGGATATGACTTCAGAGCGTAATTTGCAAATCCAGGTTAGTCATGATAGGCAGTTGTAGATGCAGGTGTTAAGAAACTAGTACAGAAATTCTAGGAAGATTGGACACTGATATTTTTGATCTGTTCTTATTCTTGTGAAGAACTATTTTAGAGCTTGTGTAGGTGGGCCAACACGATCTGCTATATATATTCAAGGACTTTGTTGGTCTTTCTTGTCTTGGTGCTGGTATGGCCTTGAACCTTAATTTATGATGATTGTTAGTTGATTATTTGGAGATACCTGCTAGATTGATGCTGAATGGAAAATTATAGGATGACATTTGTTGTATTACAATTTTCTGCAATCTCTTTGCTAGTTTATGTGCAATTTTTATCTTAATGGTTGTTTCTGTGATGGGTTGGAATAAGTTGTTTTCCATTATTCAACTGTCTATAACATTTTATGGTCCATATTCTTCCTTTTCTCTTGTATTTTCTTGTGTCTTTTTTCATGTTTGATCATGAAGTACAACTTTCTAACTTTGTAGCTGTCTTACTTTCTTTCCTATCTGGAGGACCTTTTCTTTATTTCTTTGATTTTGTTTATATGTTATAGATCTTGCCTAGGCTGCCTCTGTCATTCTTGTGCTTTTCATTACTTCATTGGACTGCATGCTTTTCTTTGGCATTAACATTGAGTTTTAAAGAGATGGGGGTATTGGTTCAAGTCAGAAATTGCCAATTTGATATTGTTAGTCGTTCTTTGAAACCTTTCTTAAATGCTGTGTAATTATTTTAAGCTTTAATGCTGGTAAAGAAGTGTATAAGTTGAAATTCTGATAAAATTAGCTCTCTTTTTTTTTTCTTTTGATTACAATGCAATCACTAGTTCAATGCCCATGTGTGATGATGCTTTGAGATTAATGGATGCATTTGTTTGGCCTTGTTATGCCTCATTTTGATTGGTTTCCCTGGCCTTCTTTCTTGGATACTTCCTTGTGGCATTTGTTTTATCCTTTAAAGTTATTTTTCTCTTTTTAAAATGCATGATTGGATATTATTTGTTATCCATTAACTCAAATCTTCCGTAGAGGTTGTAAATTGAAATGATCTCTGTTCTTGTGAAGGCTTAGAATTCTTCTGTTTCCTGATGTTGTTGAGCTTCTTGTATATATGTTTAATGCTAGGAAGCATCTATTTTGCTGATCTTGGAAACTATGCTTGAAATTTCTTCTTGAACGAGGGTATGTGATGGCTAAATACCAATCTTTTCCACAAAAAATCTTGAGGTTTCATTTTTAGTGATCTTTGGATAGCAGTACTCTAGTTTCTTCCAGAGAAATAAATTCTGGCAATCATGATACTGATTGAAATTTAGCTGTTATTTCTCTGATTTATGCCAGAGATTTTATTGATATATTTTTATTTTCTAGTCCACCTACTCTTCTGCTCCCACAAATTTTTTAGAACAATTCTCGAGTCTTTTGAGCAATGCTTTCCTTTTGCAAATATGCTTGTGATTAACTCCTATCTTTTATTATTTTATACTGTGATTGCTTCTAAAATGTTTTATGATTTGCTGATTATTGATATTCAAATCCCTATACTATTTGATGAGCACGGTCAGGCTTTTGATCATAGTTGGTGCTGATTTGGCATACATCTCTATGATAATATTATTTTTTAACTTCTAAGCTGTTCATGCCTTTGGATAATATCTTTGAATTGCTCAAGTTCACATGTATTTTGAGTGATAACTTCAGAAATTCTATATTCAATTGTTAATTAGATAATCTTCCAGATTTGTAACTAGTTGTTATCAAGGATATATGATGCACAATGCCTAGTGATGGATGTTGCTAGCATTGTTTGTGTGATATTTTCTTTAGTGGCCTCCAGGATTCTTCAGATCTCTGCCTCCTTGTTTCATTCGGAGTTGCTATGTTTAATCTATCATTTATTTCCAGAATAAACTTGGCCAATGCAGTCATGATGTAGCCTTTAATATATTTCTTTCATTTTTTCATTCATCTGAAGTTTGTCAGGAACATCCACTAATTATTAGCAAGTTTCTTGATGATCTCTCCAGACATGATTATTTTCTGCCTTCGATTTTTTACTCTCCCTGTCTTAGATTAATCACTAGATTAATCACTAGATTAGTATATGGATGTTATCTTTTGCTCATTTACTGGTGTAGTCAGGCCTCCTTTTCTTCTGATGACACATGAGAATGCTATATGAATTGAGATATACTTGTCTAGGCCAAATATAGATTTGTGTTTAGCAGGGCCTTGTATATGGTTCAGTTTCAAAGTCTTTGTCTAGCCTATTGCGGCATTCTATTACTCCATATAGTTTTGGAGTGGAGAGTGGATGAGCATCTGCAAATGTAAACTTAACCAGTCCCTCTCTTGTGTGGTAAGTGGGTCATTTCCTTTTTATCAATGAATGCTTAATGTACTTGGATGCCACAATGAAAATTGCTGTTTAATGTTACTTGCACTTTGCTGTTCATTATCCTCCTACAGTCCTTCCTTCAGTTCATCTTTCTTTTTGCTTGTTGTCTATTTGATATTCTATTATTGAATGAATTCTATGCAGAATCGTGTCAAGAATCCATCAATGGGAGGTTATCCTCCACAGTATGGTGCTCCCCGAGCTCCAAGCTGGGGTCCACCAGGGCCACCCCCTATGCAGCAGCCTGGTTATGGTTACATGCAACCCGGAACTTACCCAGGACAGCCTCCTCAGTACGCCACCCCAATCCTCGTATGGTGGTTATCCACCTGCACCTACATCGGGAGGATACTCTTCTGGCTGGGATCAATCTTCTAATCCACCAGCTCAACAAACTACAGCGGGAAGCGGCTATGAGTATTACAATCAGGGGAACTCTTCTGCTCCTGCGGATAACAACAGTGGTTATAACTATGGGCAGCCACCTACCGCCTACAACTCTCAGGGGTCATATGGTGATGCTTACCCCCAGTCAGCTGGTGTTGGGCAACAACCAAACCAAGGGCAGGACAGCTATTCTGGTGGTTATCAAGCTCCTGCACCACAACCTGGATACTCTCAGCCAGTGTCAGGTGCACACCCTGGTTATGATCAACAAGGATATGGTTCCACCCCTGCTTATGGAGGCCCGCCTCCTAACCCAGTTTCCGATGGATCTGCTTCCACATATGGTACTCAGGGTGGAGCTTCTCATGTTCCTCCAGCTCATGTTCCGCCTGTTCAGCAATCAAGTGCCAACACAAGTGGGTTTCCTTCTGCACAAGCTGGATATGGCATTCCGCCACCTACTTCTCAAGCCGGATATGCTAGCCTGACTCCACAGAGTGGATCCGGGTCTTCAGGACCAGTGACACAGCCAAGCTATGCTCAGGGCCAGAGGCTCCCTTCTCAGGCAATTTATGGGCAAGGTCAACAGCTGCAGACAGCGCCAAGCAGGCTGCTACAGTGCTGGCACAACGCAACCGGGATATGGTCCACTTCCACCAGCGCAAGCTGGATATGCTCAAGATTCTGCCCACCCTCGACCCCCGGCTTCAGGCCTTGTGCATGGCGGTTCTCAGACAGGTTATGGTCAGCAACCGTCATATGGTGCACCGCTTCAGAACCAGCCACCTTATGGTCAGCAACCATATGGTGATACCTACAGTGGTGGTGGATATTTCCAACCTCCTGCCTTCCCTAGTGAAAATGCTGCACATGGAACCTATGACACGCCTGCTGCTTCTTCCCAGCCTGCTTCAACTGGAGTTACGAAAGCTTCCCCAAAGAGTTAAATGTCTCATCTGGTAAGTTACAATGTCAGCGTAAATCTTATGTTGTTTAACTTGAGTTGTTGGTTTTGCCTTCTAGAAGATTATAGTTGATAGAACTCTCTTTCAAGTTTACTTGTGCCTTTTCAATTATAGTTTCGTCCACTGACTTTCTTCTCATTATATGTCAATCCTATATGCTCTCAAAACATTGTTATTTGTGGATACTCATATTCCCGTTATTTATGAATTAATCTGGCACTTTGAATCACTAGCAGTAATCCCGCTGCAAAATTTCTTGTTTGTGGGAAGATTGTTTTCTTTGGTCAGATAGAATATGGCATCAGGTTGTTGGTGCCAATGGTGTTTCCAAGCCTCAGCACATTGTTGCTAGGCGTGTATATTTACTGAACTGTGCTTCTGAGTTAATTGGTTCTCTATTTTCATTTCAGTTGTACTTTCAGTTCCACTGTTAATTGCAGATGGTACTGTTGTCTGTTTAGTGAATCAGATTTGTTATGGAGTTCAAGCTGTTTTATTATTCTAAAATATATTTGTTCAGCTAAACAGGTTTGGTTTTGTTATAATGGTCTTTTGGTGTCTAATCATATCAATCCAAATATATATTTTTTTTGTTTAAATTTAAATTTAATTAGTTTTTTTAACTGAAGTCAAAATATTTGTGAAATGAACCTGGGTTATTTAACCAGCATCCTGCGATTAACCTCCCCCCCTCTTCCTCCTGCTCCTTTCTTTTCTAGCCCGCCTATGCAGAACTTGGAGAATCAAAGCATGTGCCTCAAGTGCACCACCTTTCTATGATACCAATATTGTGTGTTTATTTCTTTGTTGTGTGATTTAATTTATATTTCAGTTTTTTTTATCATGTTTATAACTTCCAGGGCTTGTATTATACTTGCTGTGTTATGTTGCATTTATATTGATTTCAATCAGTTGTTGTCCACTGTTCTTTCTCATCTTTGTAAGTTGGAGGTTCATTTTGCAATGAGAATGGAATTAAATGTTTACACCTCCATTGTGCAATAAGTGCTTTTCAATTTCTTATTTTATTTATACTTTCTGAATGTCTTGAAGAAGTCATAGTTATCAGAATTGGACCGGACATTGAACGGTTCAAGGTCCCGAATCACCGGTTCACTGGTTCAATTGCTGGGTCAATATAAATATTAATAATAAATGAAGAGTTTTTGCGCTGTATCCTCAATAATTTTAATCAAGCATGATTTACCGAATAACTAGAGTCGCCAATTGCCCAGCCCTTACAACAAAAAAGGGTGGGTTGGGCTGGCCTTTTGTAGGCCCGCTTGGAGGTGGGCCTACACAGGCCAACCCACGGCGGGCCGCGGGTTGGGTTGGGCAGGGTGGGCTTTGGGCTAGCTAGCCCGCCCCTTAAAATATTAAAAAAAAATTAACTAAAAATAATAATATACTAATTCTAAAAATCTAAAAGACAAAGTAAATCCCTAATTCCCAATAACTTTAAGTTAGAAAATTAGGAATTGTGTTATTTGTGTATTTGGAGCCTTCGACTTGTTGGATTTAATCATTTAAAGTAAATAAATGTGCATGATTTAGCCAATTATATTTGGCTTTGGAATGAGTGAAACTGGAGAAGTAAAGAAAAATTTACCAATAATTTTTTTTTCAATAGCTCATCCATTTGAAAATTTGAATTTCCTCATTCAACAAATCTAAATTAAAAAAAAAATTTATCGCACTTCAACCCATAGCCCATGTATGCCCGGGTTGAATCGGCATTTTGCCACCGCCAAATGGCTAAATGCTGAGGTTTTGGCTGTCATAAGCCGCCCGCCTACCAAGTATGATGTGTCTATGAATAACACATAATTGCATAAAAATTGTCGGCTAACAAACGGTAGATATGCAAAATGACCATTATATCCTTTGTATATATGCCCCTGAAAAATTTGTTTCACTGTAGATTTAAAAAATATCATTTTAATAATCTGAAATTTAAAATAATTAAAACATATAGATGGTTATTTTGGACATTTTTTCAACCCTTAATCTAAGTTGTAACCATGGTTAAGAATATCTGGTTAATTTCTGTCAACGAACCTAACAATAGGGGCATATCTGTAATTTAACTTATTTTTTTAGGGGTATACAAGCAATTATGATTTTTTCAGAGTAAATATGTAATTCTGAAACTTTTGAGGGGTATATAACCAATTTCCTCTAAATTATAATATTATAAATAAATAATAAAATAGTATTTTAAATAATTTAATATTTGAAAAATAAAAAATACTAATCTATTATAAAATATAAACAAATTACATATAACAAACTGTAAGTTTTTAACATACAAAAAAATAAAATTGAAAAACAATAACATTAAAAGTCCACATAATATCAACACAACTATTCATTCCACAACTATCAACCATGTAACAACAAACTTCAAGTATGTAACAATGTAAAATATAAAAACTGAAATTTAAAAAATATATATATTAAAACTCCATAAAGTATGGACACATACATTTCAATCCACATGACAGCAAACTTTAAACTTTTAACATTCAAAAACTAAAATTAAAAATATACAACATCTATGTAACAACAAACTTCAAGTTTTTAATATATAAAAACTGAAAAAAAATTAAAAATCCGCAACGGTGGACTGGAGATGAAGAAGCTTGGGCTTGAAATGCGGCCAAACCAAAAGCCCTCCCTTTTTTTTACTTTATTTTTTTACAGTTAAAATGATTGAAAAAATCTATTTTTTTTATTATATAATAAGATATTAAGGGTAGTAATGTTATTTTGGGTTTAGGGTTTAGGTCTTTAAGGTAGTGTTTGTTTAGGTGTAGTTTCAAATACATGGAATTGGAGTTACATTGTAATTGTAAATCTTTGTATTTGAAAATACAGAAGAGTCAAATACAGTGTTTGATTGGATGTAGTTTAAAGTGCTAGATTTGGAAAATATGTGTTTGGTTTGATGTATTTGGAGTGTTGGATTATGGAATCTTTGTATATGGTCACTCATGATGAGGTTACCCCCACCCTAGGTGATTATTTGATTTTATTAATGATATAACCCCCTATTTTTTTTAATTAGTACATAATTAAATAACATACTCATCTTATGTTATTTTCTAAAAGAAAATTATTATTCAAAAATACATAGAAATGTATTTTGTTTAATATTATAATATATCTAGTATTATCAAATAATATTAAAATTAATAAGGATTATTTATAATAGGGGAAGCCTCATTTTTTGCAAATACTTAATTTCATCCATCTCCATTAACCTTAAAATCAACATTATATATATAATATTTTCAAATATTTAATTTCATCCATCTCCATTAACCATAAAAAATTAAGGGCAAATGAATTATTGGTCCCTGACACTGATTGCCAGGGACCAAACCCTCCCACTATTTGCTACACCCCACCCAACACCACCCCAAGGACCCCATGGGATAAAACAAACAGTGCCAGGAACCTTGAATTAATTATCCTTAAAATTAAATATACATTATAATAATATATAAAGATATGTATTAATTTTAAATTATGGAATAAAACGAAATCCTTTCTCAATGCTAAAGATATGTATTAATAATATATATTAATTTTAAAAAATATGCATTAATATATAAAGATATATAATATTTTTTAATATATATATATATATTAAATTTAAAAAGAAAAATAAAATATAATATGTATATATATGTTAGTGCTGAAATCGGGATGCAATCGTAACTTTGGCTTAACAATTGAATTTATAGAATTTAAATGGCTATCTTAGGAGAAAATCATCGAAATCTCATACATAAGAAGAGAGAAAGCAGATTTACGTGGAAAACCCCAGATAAGAGGGGAAAAAACCATGGGAGAGAAAGATTTCACTATCAATCAATGAGTTTACAGGCATTCTTACAGTTTCATCCATGACCCGAATTGGAAAGGGAGAGAAAGAAGCCCAAGGTTGAGATCCGTGACTTCAAAATGGCAGTGGCTTCTCAGCCCAAATTTTTATCTCCCTCAAATAAACTGTGATCGTTGCCTTTTATAGGCTCCAGTTTTGTAGGGTGCAAGCTTATAATTTGAGCATGTGTCTGCCAGCTAAGCATCCAACTAATTGCTAGCTAAGCGTCCAAATAAGTGCCAACTAATCGTTTGAGCCGCTTTCCAAATTGTAATTCTTCTGTAAGGATAGGGCCGGCAAGTGGTTGTGACTTCTTCTAGAAGATTGGCGCCATGAGTAGGTGTGCCGGTCTAAAGGTGTTCTTGCCGGCGAGTATGTGTGCTCTGGCTTCATACATGCTTCTCTCCGCATCCGGATAAGTCGAATCGCGGAACCAAATGAGTATTCGTGATATCTAAGTGGACAGTAGCGCTTCATCAGTAACAGTTGATCATATCTGAATGATCTGAGTGCGGGCCGATATGTTTAAATTGAAGGGCTTTTGATTCAGACACGTGGCTTGTTCAGATGACCGCCATGTGTCTCACCACTTTCATCCCTATCAATAATCCCCCCTCAAGTATACTTGCGATGAGTTCGAAGAATGAGCAAATATTCTTTGATCATTATTCGGACTCGTGAAGCTAAGCATCTATGAGATTGGGCCGTTCAAGAGTCTTTCATACTGGATCTTTGTTCCATAATTTATCTCATCGTTTTTAATGTGTCTCTGTGTCCCTTCTGTCTAAACATTCATTTCCTTCTTTTCTAGGATATTTAATTTGACAATGTGACTGATCCACAAATCGTAAACATGCGGAGTCATTAAATATTCTTGTTGCACAAAGCCTCTTTCTTCGAACGCAACAAGTCTCATTTCTTCTCAAGCATTAATTATCCACTATGCAACATTGATTATCCGCCATTCTTTGATACTTGGACACTGCTCCCGAGGGCTTCTACTTGGGACGCTGATATACTGTCAATGATGACTTTCCCTTTTTGTTTTCCACGTGTCAGGAATTTGAATTGTTAAAGATTTCCATCTGTCCCCAGCCGTTGGATGAAGATCTTCATACCATTCTGTAGATCGATCTAGAACATTAAACATAGTTTTAAAAAAAAAACTGCTCAAGAAATCGTATTAGAAATCTTTTTTGAAATCAAGTACGACGCTTCCTCTGCAGAGGTGTTCTCCCATCTCGCCCGCTGAGTTTTCTTTATTACTTCTCAAAAGGCTGTCGATTTCGGCATTCTCTCAATTCCAGGAGCATTCATCCATCCAGGTACGAGGGTTCATCTTCATCTTAGAATCCGAGTTACCTTCTTCTTGGATTTTCTTCAAAGATTTTTACGATGTCTAAGGGTTCTAGAGATTCAAAACATTGTTCTGATTCCTTTGTTAACATCCTCCCTGAAGCCAAGATTGACAACCCGTGAAGCAATACAATCTTTATTCATCTAGGTTTTCATATAGGGTTCCTGCTCCTTCTGAGCGTGCTTGTTCTCCTGCCCAAGAAGGAGACTTAGTGATTTACCATGATGCCTTGCTAGCAGGACTTAGACTGCCATTTCCCAAGATTTTCATCGAGATCTTTCGTTATTATAATGTGAATCCTTCTCAATTATCCCCAAATTCATGGAGAATTCTCTGTGGTTTTGTGATGGTTTTGATTCACTACAAGATCGAACCATCTGTTCATCTTTTTAGTCTCCTCTTTAGCTTAAACCAAGATAGGAAGACCGACTGGTTCTACTTTTGTAGTAGACAAGGTAGACAGTTCCCGGTTTGGTCCCTGATTCAATCAAGGATTGGAAAAGAAAATACTTCTTTATTTCTAGTAATAAAGGATGAGAATTTTCTACCAAGTGGGGTATTCCCCAAACCCATATAGCTAATAAAGAAAAACCCAGTCCTGATGAAGATAAATTTTTGGATAAATGTAAGAAATTCCGCAATGTTCCGATAAACAAGCATCTAACCGATGAACACTTCAAGTCTGTGGTTTGTACTTAGCCAAGGGTAGGGCCACTTAGAATCTTTTGTGTTAATTACTAACTGTCCGGTCTGTAATTCGGTCCTTATTCTTTATCTTTTCATTTCTCCTAGGTGACAGAATGGCCCCAAATACTTTGGCTAACAAACTACTAGCCACTACACCAGCGACCAAGTTGAAGGAGAATGAGAAAGAGGTTCCAAAGGGATCGAAGAAGGTGACTTCTGAACATGCCCGTCAGTCCACTGAGGAGAGCCCTAATGAAACCAGAGATAGTGTCGAAGAAATCCCTTCTAGGGATATTCTCCAATCAAAGAGCAGAGATTCTTCTGATCCGAGGAATCGTGGAGCCCAACTGGAGGCAAACATCAGTTATTCGGTTGTAGATGTTCCGGTCATTGCCAGCCTTCCTCCACTAATATGTGAAGATGCTCCGATCATCAAGAGGAGAAGGTTAACAAAGGCAGTAGATAGACCTAGCTCCACTGCTTCCTCTCAAACAGCTTCGGAGCCTCTTCATGAAATTCCACCAGCTCCGATCAGAGAATTACTGACAGACCCTCCTTCATCCGATGTCATTGCTTCGGGTTCCAATGTCCCTTCCTCCCAAGGACAGAAGGAGAAAGATTCATCGGACACAAGGCTTGGAAAAAGGAAGGAGACAGTCAACGCTCCTCCATGCCTAGGTATATTCTTTCCCATGCTCGCGCTCCATTTCTGAATATTATGGATTACGATAGTCTGACTTTATTTATTCGAATGGTTGCAGGAGAGGGAGGAATTATTCATCCTCTAGTGGGAACTAGAATTCAAGGACCTAGAGCCCAGAAGTCTATTCATCGTCATGATAGTGCATTGCCTGTTGATAATCGATCCGCTAGGGAAGCCTTTACGCTCTTGGCGGGAGATGATATCAACAAGCATCTGACCAATTCGCATGGAGGGAATCCATTGCCCATTTTCGCTTATCTCTTGCTTCGGTAAGTTGTTCATCTTACTGTTTGATCATAAGCACATTTCTCATTCTGTTCTTTTCACGAATATTTCCTCCTTAGTCTTTTTTGTGGGGAGATCGCCGTGAGATTATGCAAAAAGGCGATCCTGAGATCACGCCTCGTGCTTCCGAGGCTCGGAAAAGGCGTAGAATAAATAATCACAAAGACTCTCTCTCGGAAGGATGGTGAGATAAGCAAATTAACCGAAGAGAGAGATTCTATTGCCTCGGATTTTAGAAGGTTTGAGGGATCAAAGGCTGCTTTGAAAGCTGACTGTGAAAGCCTGTAGAGTTCGCTCAACTTTGTAGAGCAAAATGCCGCTGAGTTGAGGCAGAACCTAGATCAGCTCAAGAAGGATAAGGAATTATTCATTGATGAGAGGGCTACACTGCTCGATCAACAGGCTACCCTTAAGCAAGCCATTTCTTCAGCGAAGTAAGTGAATGATGATTTGAACGCGAAACTCAAAGCTGCTGAGAAATCAACTAGTTCCTTAGAAGCAGAGAAGGACATCCTTTCTGAAAAATTATCGGCCACAAAAAACCTTCTCTCTCGCGTTGAAGCTGACCGCTCTTACGCTGATCAATTGGAGAAGAAGATGTCCAACTGAAGCCCTGGAGCTTTATCTTGAGAAATGCCAAGGAGGGACAGAAGAAGCTGGACCAGATGTTCCTATTCGTGAAGAGGAGGAGGCTGCTGCCTCTTGTTTACTGGGGACATTTGCGGGAGAAGTAGTGGTTAAGGAAGTTCCTGATGAACCGATTCCATCAAGTACCCATGGAGGATCCAAAAAGGAATGGTTTTCATGAAGGGACATCCAAAGATGCTAACTGGCTGTAGATGAATCCGTGACCAGGTCTCCATTACACGGAGAGGAGGTACATGCCGCTACCGATGAACCGGTTCCTCGCAAAGCCTATTATCTAGATTGGAGATGATATCAAGCTATGTGAATGACTATCTTCTTCTCATATTCCCCATGTGTTTTATCTTTTCAACCAATGCTTCTTTTTTAATCTTGTGCTTAATTGTAGTAGCTTCAATTAGTCCTACGAATGATAATGCATCGGAAGAAGAGAACAAAGAGAAAGCCATTAGCTTGGGGGGAAGAAAAGGTCAATTAAACTTACATCCTTCACCTCCCTTCTTTATTTTTGAGAAGATATTCTGTTCATTGATATTGGTATCACTGAACTAGTTTTTGCTGATTTTAGAGACTTAGGATTTCAATCTGTCCTCCAAACTCTTGGATCAAGGTCTCTAAAAGGTGAAGAACAAATTCTTTTCCACCTCTCGATCTGTTCCTCTAGACATATAGATTTTATGATTCCATTTTTTCCTTCTTTTATTTTTGCTGTTAGGCCAGAAACAAGAGAGCTCCAAAATGGAAATCGGCATGAATTGGAGATGGTGCTAGCAAGAGCAACTAGATAGGGATCCCAAGGAATCATAGCCACTCGAGATTTCATGCAGATTTTGGGACCCTACAACGAGCATCATTCCTTCATCATCGAAAAAGTTTGGAAGGAGAAAGGGCCTAAATCAAAAAGAAATCCTGTACTGAAAAATTGGGATACCTTGTAGTGAGAATGCTGTAACGATTATGTTCTGATTTGAACTTTCAATACTAATTTTGTATTGAATTTCAGACTTTCTTGAACTTTCATTCATTCAATTTCTGAATAGAATCATGAATTGCCTTCTTGTCTTGCTCCTGACTTGTCCTTCTCAGTGGTCCTGTGGATCAAAAATGATTAGAGCAATTATCCAATCTGCTTCGAGGGCCTCATAAATGTTTATTGTTGAGTGTAAATTTCACATCGGATCTGTTTCACATCGGATCGAGCTAACATCTCATATCACTAACTGAATAATTTATTCAACTACCCCTGTGTGCCTTTTGCTCTTGAAACGATCTAATGGATCGGTCATCTGGAATAAAAGTTTTGTAACAAGCCGTTGTCGAAAAATGGGCATAGTTACTTTCTTCTCTTTGAATGAGGTATTGGCACATTTGCAAAGCAAATTTAATAAAGAGTTTGTAACGAACGGAGCGTCGCATATCTTGCGAGGAGTCAAAGCTCTCCCAACCTCAGAACGGCTGCCACGCACTTTCGGGGATTCCAACCAAGGCATTAACTGCCTTTTCTTAACTTCTTTCAATAAGGAAGTATAAAAAAGGGGGGAGTGGTGGTTCCTTGGGGATCATTCTTCTGAACATTATGGGTGAAAACAGTCATCCTTATTTTTATAAATTCTTTTGCGTTGGCGATCACACTCGAAGTTTATGGATCTAGGGCTTTCCATCGTAGCATAAGGCTTGTGCCTGATTGACTGATAAGGCTACATGGGCCAAGCGGGAATTACTGGTGGGTGACACTGTCAACATTTAGAGAACTTGGGGAGATTAGACTTAAGGACGGGTGGTGGGACTTCGTGATGAACCACCAATTGATTGAGGGAGACCTTGTGTTTGTTTTCGGGAGGATGAATGCTTTGAAGTTCATATCCTTGGATGGAATGGATGTCAGAAGGTGACTGCCCTTGATGTCATTCCTAGCCAGGCCCGAGGCCCTACCACTGATATTGATTCCTCTGGCTCTTCTTAATTTGAGCATTTCTTGGTAATTTTGCATAATTTATTAATAAAATTGAAGCTTCTTCGCACCTGTTTTCTCCTCGCTGTTTCTGATTTGATTACTTCAGTATTCTTAGAAATGAGTCGCTTCTTTCATTACTTTGTTCTGAGATTGGTGTAGCTCTTTTGAGAAGCAGAATTTGTATGGTTCTTTGATGGAGCGGACCGGTATAGTTTGCTGACACAGGGGACCGATGTTGTTCGTCGATGTAAGGGACCGATATGACCCTTTGGAGGTGAAGAACCGGTATGGTTCTTTGATGTAGGGGACCGGTATGGTCCTTTAATATAGAGAACCAGTATGGTTCTTTGACGTAGAGGACCAGTATAGTCTGTTGACGCAGGGGACCAATGTTGTCCGTCGATGTAAGGGACCGATATGGCCTTTTGGAGGTGAAGAATCGGTATGGTTCTTTGATATAGGGGACCGGTATGGTCCTTTGATGTAGAGAACCGATATGGTTCTTTGTTGTTGAGGACTGGTATGGTCTTTTGATAGTAGAGAACCAGTATGGTTCTTTGATGTTGAGGACTGGTATGGTCCGCTGGAGTGGAAGACCGGTATGGTCCTCTTGATGGAGCGGACCAGTATGGCCCTTCGTAGATTTCCTTTCATTTTCGTTGGTAGAAAAAATTATCTAAGAACGATATAAGAAAGAATATTAATGAAAAGGAAGTAATCAATTTTATTGATAGTACCTCCGTAAATATTCCGCATAGTATGGACGCTTGAGCCTTCGTCTATCCATTTTAGTGAGCTAATAAGTACAAGGTCGTACAATTTCTTTTACAATGTAGGGACCTTCCCAATTTGCATTCAGCTTCCCTGTTCGGCTCTTATTGCCCTGAAAGATATTTTCCCGAAAAACAAGATCTCAGATCTGGAAAGTTACTTCCCTCACTTTAGAATTATAAAGTCTCTTGACCTTTTGTCAATATACAACTACTCGTACATTGACACAATCACTTTTTTCTTCTAAAAGATCAAACTCAGCTTGAAGTTGTTCTTCTAGTACATTTAATTTCCAATATTATCTTTCATTTCCCCCATAATTGGGCTCATTATCACCTCTACATATCCCTTAAAATGATAATAAAATTAGTGTTCTGCAGATGCTACAGTAATTCCTACAGAAATCCATGGAGTTCAAATCTCTTCAATAAATTTATAATCTTCGTCATAATATATTTGGATTCCTCACATAAATTCTAACGGCCATTTCCAACAAGTTATACTAACAGTAAGTATTACCACCTAGACATCTATGACTATACCACCGCATAAAAACCCAGCCCATGGATTCAAGCTCCATTTTTAGACAAATATTATACTAACTCAAAATAAGTTGCCGAAGTACTTAAGAGTAAGCATGACACCTAGATTCATCTTGGAAGACCATATATGTCTTTCAGAAATTTCATCAAAGAATTAAATCCATTAACCACAACCAACACATATGTCCCATAACCATTATTTATCCAAATTAGTTCACATATTGATAACAGTTACAAAATGGTTCTCTGAGGCTTGTTTAATAACTAATCTCATGCCAAAAAGGGATGCAAGCCTCACTAGACAATAACTTGATAACATTCATTAGAAGGAATGATCACTATCTTCAATATCCAACCAAAGATTCATATTAAACAATATTCATCCATTCAGAGATTCAAGTCCTCACCTTCGAAGTCAAGCAGTAAGGCAACTCGATCGTGAAGCCTAATCAGCCACTAGAGCCCTGGATTCAGTACCAAAAATTCAAACACCACCATCCTCCAATGGATGAACCTACACAGGTGCCCTTTTTCTCATTTAAGAGATATCCAAAACTAGTTGCGATGAGCTTTGATTTCCATTCCAAATTGGAATAAAAATCAAGAAGGAAGTCAAAGATCATCTCACCTTGCATCTCCTTCCCGGATATCACATCGATCTCCTCGGGCTATTGCAAGGCATCACCTTCCTGAAGCTGAAACTTCCACACTTATTCCCTCAGACATCAACTCATGAATTCTCCTTAGGTTAGCCTTGTGAATGCCTGAGATGTGAAGATCAACTCCACTCTTGTTGTCAAGTCTGGGGAAGTGGTCCCATTTGATGATCTTGTTGTGGAGGGTCGGAGTGAGGTTGATGAGAGAACCCTCACCTTCTCCTTCCCTTCAAATTCAAGCTATGAAGCTCTCTCTTTGAAAAAGGGACCAGCCCACATAAATCTTACTCTTGCGGTCAAGGGGGAAAGCATAGCCACCCATGCCCCCTGTTTGTCTTTCTCTTAGCTTTTCTCTTCAACCAAGAAATTCAGATCCCGGTATATGACGGTGAAAGCTAGAGAAGAATCTAAAGGCCACCTTAATTGTGTCAAGTGGAAGCCTAGCAAATTACCATTTTGCCTCTAATGATTAAAAACCCATGAAACTTCTAATGGCAGATTTGCATTATACCCCTCAAATTTAGTATAGGCTTACTTGCAAGTCCCTTCCACTTTACACACAAGTCCCTCATATGAAATCCTTTGCACCAAAGCCCAAGCTCAATTAAAACTCATCCAACAGGGTTCCATATAATGGTCTTTTTGCACATTGGTCCCTCTACGCTTCAATATTTCCACCTTCTAATTAGATAACAAATATTAATACTAAAAATTTCAAATTTTACTGAAATTTTTGGGTTGGTTATTACATCCACCTCGGTCTCAACTGCACAAACAGTTTAGTATGCATCCTGTGTGATAAACTTTACCTTTACCTGGGAAACTTCAAGCTCCCGTCGTTGACATATCGAGTTCAACATGGTAAATTGCAACACTCGTCCCTCCCCCTTGTATATGGCGACTACACAAAAAGTCTCCATTGACAACCAGCAGCAGGAGCGTCTTATACTAACATGGTTTTAAATTGCACAAGATATAGAAAACTTCTTTCGGAAAAATGAGAAAAGGAACTCATGGCGAAGATGGATGTTTCTTCGACTAACTTTGGGCGATGACTCACCAAGGAAGAGATGGACATAAAGCTCGTCACACCGAAGAGCAAACGGATCTGATGAAGAAGAAGATCAGAAGCTTGCAACAAAAGGAAATGATGAAGAAGAAGATCAAAAGCTTGCAACAAAAAAGTCGGAAAAAGTACAAAAAGTAAGTGAAAAGATGGCAAAAGGTGATGATGTGATGGGTAGAGTACAAAATTCAAAACTTATGACATGATTTGATCGGGAAAATTCTCTTCAAAAAAATGGGCAAAGCCGAGTATTAAAACAAAAGTAATGTATCTGAGTAAACCTCGTGGGTTGAAAAAATAACTTTATAGAAAAGGAGGGACTATCTGGGAAAGTTTAATGTCAGAAGGACTGTCTGAGAAGTTTGAAACTTTTCAGGGACCTATAAATAATTTTTCCTCTATATTATTAAGCCGGAGTATATAATTTTAATTTTAAAAATAAAAAAAGTAGATTAGGATTTTAAAATTTTCTCAGAATTTTAGATTTTTTAATTTTAACAAATCTATCTGATTTTTCTAAGTGAGAGTATTAGAGCATCATTGAAAGGGAGTCAACAAAGGTTTGATAAAGAGTTGTGGATTCGACACATGCCACCAGATAGATGTTTGAGTCTGATCCCAAAGAGATATGTGAGAGGCTTGATATGCTTGTTATCGAACAAAAGTAACTGAAAAACGTAGGTTCTTTTATTTTTTATTAATTTTGAAATACAGGGGTTGTTGTTGAAATTTAGTTAAGATTGATTTGTTGATATCAATTTCAGGTTTATTGAAATTCAGACATTATAGAATCATAGATTAATTTTAATATATAATAGCGAAATCATGACATTGCTTAAGATTTATTTTATTTTTCCAAAATTCTGAGCAATACGAAGGGTCATTTGCTAGTATATTACTAAGCGAAAAAGTGTCTTAATTTTAATTAAAATAATCTAAAAAAACTAGGAAATAAGAATGGGGTTTTGGAATTTTCGGAGAATTTTAGATTTTTTTTAATTTTAAAAATTTATCTATATTATTAAGTGGAAGTATTTTAAAATTTAAAAAGTATCTATCTATTTATATTACTAAGCGGGAGCAGTTATTTATAATTTTAAATTTAAAAAAAATAAAAAAATATATTGCAATTCCCGAAATTTTCTCAAAATGTTGGATTCTTTTAATTTTAAAAAATCTATCTTCTATATTACTAAGTGGGGAGTATTTCTAATTTAATAAAATATCTATCTATCTATATTACTGGAGTACATAGAGAGAGTTACTGTTATAAATAATTAAATTTAAAAAAAATGAAAAAAAAAGTATTTGGGGATTTTTTTTTTTTTTTCAGAATTTTAGATTTTTTAATTTTAACAAATCCATCTATTTTACTACGGCGGGGTAGAGCATCATTGTTGACGTTGATGAAGGTTTGACAAAGAGTGGTGGATTTGACACATGCATGCTAAGTCCAATCCCAAAAAGATATATGGGGTTTGATATGTTAGTGATTGAACAAAAAGTGGGTGAAAAATGTAGGGTTTTTTTTGTTGATTTTGAAATAAAGGGGTTGTTGAAATTTATTTAAGATTAATTTGTTGATATTAATTTCAAGTTTATTGAAATTTAGACATTATGAATTAAATTTTAATATATAGTAAGGAAACAATAACATTGCTCATTATTTATATTTTTTCAAAATGCTAAGAAGTCATTTACCAGTATATATCTATTTATTTATTTATTTAAAATTTTTCGCTTGTCGTCCCCTGAAAATAGTTAAATCATTTATTACGCCTCATTTTTCAATAATATCCCATAACCCCCTCCTTTATTTTTATTTTACTTGCCACTCTTTGAGTTAGTTCTCTCAACCAAAGGTTTTGAATAGATTTTAAAAACCATTTAAAAAACATATTAGAAAGCAAAAATAGCCTCTTCTTTTAATAGTTGATGTTTACCCATGACTAATAAGTAATTAAGAAATTCCAAAAGATGTTATAAGTAAATTATGTTTTTATTAAAAAGGCTATAAATTATATATTTATGTTAAATTTATAAATAATGAGATTAATTTATATTTTTATTTAAATTTTAATGACATATATTAAGAAATTTATTTATAATATTAAAAATAAAATAAAATAATTAGTTTTTAATTAAAAAATATAAAATATATCAAACGCTAAAAGTGAGTACATTATAAACCCTTGAGTTGTTAAATTACTCACAATGCCACGCTCTCCCTGATTTCGTGCCCCGAGCATCAAGTAGATTAGACTTCCATACAGATCCGAAAGGTAGAGTCAAGCTCACCAATACAAGGCCTAAGTGTAAATCAAATGAGCATCAAGCAATAGATAAATTATACTCAAGTCCAATAGAACATAAAGTCATAAGGGTCCATAGGCCCTATATTAAAAATCAGTCCCTATACTCAGTCCCAATGTGAAAAACAACTCTCAAAAAGAAAAGAAAAGGGAGACCCTCGCACCTCCATGATCTCCTAGACAATCTCCCCAAACAACCCCTAAACCCTGGATCCGTGAAAAGAGAGAAAACAAATGTGTGAGCTTCGAATTTAAAACCCAGTAAGTACCCCGCAGGTCACAAAGACATAATATAACAACATTTACAACAATGGGACCACGTCCCCTAAGAAAATATCTCTAGGAGTCTACCACAATTAAAGACAATCTGCAGATTTAATTCCCTATCAAATGTAAGCCCTCAAGCCTCGTTGAAGTTTCAAAAGAAAAGCCTGTGGATCACTCCCCCAAGATATCCAAATACGCCATTGTAAACACGACCCATTGATCGTTCGACCCTCCGGTCGTAAGTCGGTAGGACCACCTCTCATACGTGTTGACACGGCCAACGTATCATTCCCACAACGGGTAGGACTACCAGAGCATCGCCCCTCTGGCGCGGCAAGCAGAAATGCCAGGGTGTCCCGACCCTGATCATTTCCCTATTGGAGCCCCCACGCTCCACTGAGTCCGGGCAGTAGACCACAACAAACAGGGATATCAACATCCCAAAACAAATATACATGCTCAACAGGAATTTAAAACAAAAGATAGCATGTATGAAATCAATAAAGCAACTGTCAACATGATAGTAGCAAAGCCAGGAAAACTCCGAAGAGTGGGTACAAGGCAAGTGTACTTACACAAGTATCAAAGATAAATCAAAGATAACGGTACAAGGCATAAGTACTTACACATGTATCGAAGATCAATCAATGGTAACGGTACTAGACAAAAGTACTTACTTTTAATAGAATCTGGAAACCTCCTTAGTCTCCTCCTGTAGTGTCTCTAAGACTCCCTGAGAATATCTGATAATAGAGTTTCTATTAGAGTTAAAATTCTAATAAAACCCTATGTTTCTAGATGCTCATGCATAACTCTCGCTTTTGGTGGGCCTAAGCCCAACTAAACGGGTCTCTAAGTCCATCTACTTGGTTATTGAACCATTTCTCTCATTTCCAAGTCCTTAGTTGACTTTCACCCCACATTTGGTCAACTCTAGTCAAACTTTGATCAACTGGTCAACTTTACTCTTGTTTGTCATTACATGAACCCTAGTTGGCCATTTTGCGTCTTCTTAGTTCAATTGGGCCCATATACTAAGCCCAATTTAGTTGGCCTCACTATGAAGCTCACTAATTAACTTTTCTTTAATCGATTTTATTAAATCAATTATTTCACAATTTAGATACGAAACCTTGGTACTTTTAATTTAATTAATTTATCGATTTGTTTGAGCCCATTAGCCCATTACATGATCTAAATTTAATCATCTAGATACTTAGGTATTATTTATTTAAATACCTAGATATCAATCAATTATATCTACCCCCAATCTTGGTTAACCATTTAATCCAATCTATCAAATTGGCTAGGTTAGATGGATTAGACTTGACCCAACCATTTTGGCTAGCCATCTAGGTTCAACTTATTTGGTTAAACCCAATTGATCTATAATCAAACCAATTAAATAGTTAAATGATTATTCTACCTATACTTCATATTGATTAATCAAACCATGGTTTTTGTCACATCTCAATAAATTAAAACAAATTTATTTCCAACTAACTAATCACTAATCTTTGATTAAGTGATTTAGTTAAATAATTAACTTAATTATTTGTCTCTGTTATTACTATTATTTTAATTTCTATTTTTTTTACTTAACCTTTCTTCTCATCAGCCTCAAAATTTCCCCTACCGAGCTTAACACCGACTTCGGCGAGCCCTTCTCTCCCTCGCCGGAGGTTCCTACCATCGGAAACCACTGCGACAAGCTTCTCCGCTGACGAGGAAGCCGTCAAGACCTACCTAATTGTTCCCTCGCCCCTATCTCCTGACTCGCCACTCACAAATGCAAGCACTCCATTCTCCTGGCTGAAGCTGCATAATACACGCTATCGAGGAGAAGAGGTTACCCGGGCCCGAAAGCAACCTCCGGCGACTTTTGGTGGCGACGAAAATCCTAGTGCCTCTTCCTTCTTCTCCGACCGCTCTCGCCGGCGACTCCTTCGACTTTCTTCTTCTCTCGTGGTCTCGTATGGAAGCCGGAGGGGTTTTATGCAGCTAGGTAGCGTAAACGACCGACAAGTTGTCGGGTCGAACTGCCGCCGGAAGGAGGCGGCGCCACGGCCGCCTCGCTTGCGGAGAGAAACGCCGCATCGCGCGGAACGGACGGCCAAAATCATTTCCCCAAATTTCGTGATCTCGCTCTTCCCGGATAAACGCCACAATAGCTCCACGTCGAGTTATCATGCGCGAAGGGTCCCGATTAGATCCCATGCTCCGGATCTAGCATCCCTTCGGATCGACGGCCCAAATTCCATCAAGGCCCCACGCCGATGAGATTATCGCGGCTCGATCTTAAGAGACGATCTTAAGATCAACGCTACTGTCTCACTCAAGACCGCGGAGGTCACCCTCACTTAACCCTCCCTCCGCTCCTGGATCCAAATTTCATGATTCAGATGGATCGCCCTTAGGGACGCCACTTGGCTTCACCGGGATGTCGCTATAATATTTCATGATTTAAATAATCCTCAGATCTTTTAATCTCTGCCGTTGATTCTCTTTGTATAAGGGTTTTCCTCAAGAAAAATTATCCGTAAGTCCCTAGTCCTTTTAGGTCACATTTTAGACCACCACCAGAGAGAGGAAAATTACCATACAGTCCTTAATACCTTTCAAAATTACCAAAAAGACCTTCAGACTCTACTAACCCTAATTTGGGGTTTTAAACCTTTAAGCCTTATTTCCCACTTAATCCCTATCAAGTAAAACACTTAGGGAATTTCTTTATTTAATAAATTTATTTAAGAAAATTAAACACCTATTTATTTCAAAAATCCCTGGATTTTACGTACTCACTTAAAGTTAACTTGAAACGATAATCAAATTTAGGGTAAAATATTCAAAAATGATAAAATTATCATTTTTCATATATTATAACCTCAGGTGTTAAAATATAAAACTTCGATTTTGGAGTTGATAAATAAAATAAAATAAAGAAAGTGATTATTTTGATATTATTGAAAAATTGAGTGGAGTGACGAGTAATTTAGCTATTTTGTAGGGGGTAAGAGTAAAAAAAACTTATTTATTTTATTTTATTTTCTCAGCGGACTCGAGTTGAGCTCGAGCAAACTTATTCAAGCTAATTCTCGAAATTCGAGCTCGAAAGCTTAGGCTATTTCGAAATAATTCGAAGCCGGGCTCCACTCGACCAAGCTCACCCATTTCACAAAATGTTTAAATGACATGATTTGGTGGGAAAATTCGCTCCAAAAGAAAGGGCAAAACTGGTATTTAAACAAAAAGTAGCAAATGGAGTGAGACCTAGTGGTTGAAAAATAACTTAATAGAAAAGGAGGGACTGTCTGGTAAAATTTAATGTCAGTAGGACTGTCTGGGAAGTTTAAAGCTATCAAGGGACCTATAAATAATTTTCTCTAAATTTTAATATATATAGTAAGGAAACAATAACATTGCTCGTGATTTATATTTTTTAAAAATGCTAAGCAATGCAAAGGGTCATTTACTTGTATATATCTATTTATTTATTTTTTTTATTTAGAGTTTTTCAATTGCTGCCTCCTAAAAAATGAAAAATAGTTAAATCATTTATTACCCCTCATTTTTTTAATAATACCCTATAATCCCCTCGTTTATTTTTATTTTATTTGCCACTCTTTGCGTTAGTTCTCTCAACCAAAGGTTTTAAATAGATTTTAAAAACCATTTAAAAAATAGATTAGAAAGTAAAAATACCCTCTTCTTTTAATAGTTAATATTTACCAATGACTAATAAGTAATTAAGAAATTCTAAAAAGATGTTATAAGTAAATTATGTTTTTATTAAAAAGGCTATAAATATATTTATGTTAAATTTATAAATAATGAGATTAATTTATATTTTTATTTAAATTTTAATGACATATATTAAGAAAATTATTGATAATATTAAAAATAAAATAAAATAATTAATTTTTCATTAAAAAATATAAAATATATCAAACACTAAAAGTGAGAACATTATAAACACTTTAGTTGTTAAATTACTCACTTATTAAAGTTAACTTGAAACAATAAATAAAAATTTAGGGAACAATATTTAAAAAGGATAAAATTATCATTTTACATGTATTATAACCTCAGATGTTAAAATATAAAACTTTAATTTAGGAGTTGATAAACAAAAAAAAATAAAAAAAGTGATTATTTTGATATTATTGAAAAATTGAGTGGAGTGACGAGTAATTTAGCTATTTATAGGGGGTAAAAAGTAAAACACTTATTTATTTTATTTTATTTTCTCAGCGGAGTTCCAATCCATCTTCCCCTTCGCTCCTCGTTCCGGAAGCATCTACAAAGCCCATCGAGTCTTTTTTTCTCCTCTCCTCCGTCAAAAACCCTAGTTTCTTGAAACCGAACGGAGATCGATCTCCTATCTCTTCTTGGATTGATCCTTATTTTGCAGAGAAATGGTTTTGATCGAGCAGGAACCCGATGATGCCTACGAAGCATCTGATCATGCTGCCGTTTCTCGTGGTGAAGAAGAGAAGGAAGCTGAGAGCGATGAGGAATCCTTCGAGGACGCCCTTAACGAAGAACAATTGTTGGATGTCCGCTCCCCATTTCCACTTGCCCTCTTCTTGCATTTATTCTTAGATTAAATGGAAAAATTATATGTTTCGATGATTCATTTTAACTCTTTTCCTGTTTATTTGGTGCAGAAAGCTCGTGATCAAGTGAATGATGCGAAGACTGAAGGCAATAGGCTCTTTGGGACTGGTCAGTACGAAGAAGCATTGTCAAAATATGAACTTGCGTTACAAATTGCTTCGGAAGTGCCTTCCTCTGAGGAAGTCCGTTCCATGTGTCATGCCAACCGCGCCATCTGTTTCTTGAAGTTGGTAAAGATTTTTTTCTTGCACTTCCCAATCATATGAATCATGTTTTATCTATAATTCTTTTCTAAGCTGCTGTTATTATGAGTGGCTGTGAAGTGGACAAGTTTTCTTTTGTTGAACCTTGAAAATCATAACCAGCAAGTGATGATGCATATGTGTGGGTTTTATTCATACAACAATTTATATTTTTAATTTTTGAAGCAATACTCTATTTCATAACATATTATTCATACCTTGTACTTATCTTGTGATTGAAACTGAACATTCTTAATTCAATCTCACCAGCTTTTTAATTGAGTTTTGGTTTGCCTTGTGTTTTTGTTGTTTATGCTGTGACTGAAACTGACTATATGTTGAAGATTGAAAAAGGCTGCCGAGAAGGCATCCATGACCCCCAACACATAGACATAATTAAATTTATGAATTCATACCTTTCATTTTAGACCGACATCCAATTAAAGCTATCTGAAGAAGCACCCTATGTTGTAATCTATATTTAATCACTGGATGCTGATTTATAAACGAAGAAGTGCTCTCGTGATCTTAATAAACGTATGGAAGAAAGAAGTTTAAATCTACGGTAGCAGGACAGGATCTAGAGTTGGAATATATGATATTTGGACAGTAAAAATCATGAAAGCTAAGTAGTACACTCTAAAAAGAGACATAATAGATATAATATGCTTGAAAGAACTATGTGGATAGGAAATAAGGCTTAGAAAGATCGGTAAATATTGCGTTATAAATTACATGATCACAAGCGAGATAAACATAAATCTGTGACAGATTAATGCTAAACCAAAAAACGGGCTGACACAATATTGCCAAAAAGTTTCAGGAGTCATGCGATTATACATTCGCCTTAGTTGTCGGTAAAATAAAACAATCAATATACAGAAATGGGTATGTCCTCAAGTAGACTTGTGAGGTATAAGATAAGGGGCCAAGTTCTATAAGATTTCGGATGCTGGTAGAATTTATGTATTCCAAGCTTAATAAAGAGCTTTTATTCGAGGAGCATCTTAATAGGTACAGTAGGTAGACTAGGAATGGCTACTTGTTGAAACAGACAGGAAGTATGGATACAGAATGCGGAATTTCACATTGAAAAATCTATATTGGGGATTTTGGCTTTACTACGACTCTAGATCAACCAACATTTACTTTTAAAAAAAGAATCACACTTGATTACTTTAAGAAACGGGGTAATCAGAAAGCTAAATCAGACTTCTCTTTGTCACAAAGAAGTATAAATCTATTTTGTAAAGATCAGAAGCGCTATACTCCTGAGAGATAACCACCCAAATACAAGTTTCAAAGCGCGTTTGTAAGAAAAATGATACAAGCATAAACGATGGTTAAGCAAGTAGGATTAGACGCTGGCTTCGAAAGCGAACCAACCAAATCTAATTAGCATTTAAGAATTAAGAATAAAATATTGGAAGAGGAGATACGTATAACTAAAGTCGATACAAACATTTTATGGAAGAAGACTGCAAATCAGATTGAGAAGACATAGATGAAGCCCCTGCCCTAAGCCCTGGGGTCTTTACGAGGGACTAAAGGACCACCTCCCCACCATAAGAATCACGTAAGCGGTGCTGAAAACGTAAGAGGTTCAAAAGGCCATTAAAGAAAAAAAGATATCGTATAAGAAATTACCTACACCAAGATGATGGTATAGCCTTTGAAAAGTGATAAGTAAAACTAAGGCAAAAAAGAGGCCAAGAAAGTTTGCTAATGATGGGTCAGGGTAAATCGCTCTAACCTGATTGTGGGGATATAAAAAATTAGGGACATAATGTAAGTGAGAAAAGGAAATACACAAGGATAACACGGCTACAGAGATAAAAGGTGCTTGAAAGACTTGAACCAAATCAAGTGCATTAAGGATTGAGAGTCCTCAATATGGTCTCTGACACAGAGATACAGGAAATCGCCGAGATTTGAGAAGCTCACTTTGATCATTTGTT